>JXCR01139865.1:109319-131165 GCA_002079205.1 Phalaenopsis hybrid cultivar | reverse complement strand
ACATATTGATATATATATATATATATAATTTTGCAAGAATTAAAGCATGCTTATAAGGAAAGTGGAAAATGCAAATTTAAGGTGTGTCTACCAGATCCTATGTCATAACTTAAGTGGGTTTAAATTTTGAGGATGATTCCATTAAGCAAATCATAATAAGTTCGTATGTCCTACAAGATTTCTAAGGGATTATGAAGAAATTTGGAGTAATACTCTAAACATTTCATAGTCCCCGGAATTATCTTGAGTTCAATTTGATCTTATTATGTTTTCTATATAGTTCATCCATTCAATACTCTTATGCTTTGTGAATTATGATGTTTTAGTTATCTCTTAAGTGCGATAACGAGCATTTGATATCTCACTTAAGAATTATATGGGTAAAGACCCTTAAGGGCAATTTAATTTTAATTAATTAAAGAATTTAATTAATTTGATATTTAAGGATGGGCTTGCAGTGTTTTGAAAGGTCTTAACTTAATTATAAGTTATATTATAAACCTTATTAAATAAAACTTGATTAAACCTTGCTCACTACTAAGCCCTTAAGTTTTAATGTGTAGATTTGTATTTCTTTTAAAAAAGTAGCTCATTGAATATTTTATGTTATTTAGTCACTATCATGAATTATAAATCATTTCAAAACCATTAGTTGGTGGTTTAAAATTATTGGATTATGATCTTCCAAATCAAACCCCTCACCTTGATATCTTCCTATTTAATGCTCTTCCAAATTTCATTAATCTTGAAAAATTACAAATTTATCCTTTATAAAGTCCAAGTGAGGTTGGTTTCTACCACTTTACACCTTTTGTGTTTCAATCATCGACATGTTATTTAAGATCATTTAGTGCCCACTTACCCTCTTGATTAGGATTAAATATTAATTAAAGCTTAAATTCCAAAATTACACTTTTTCCCCTAAGGCCTTAATACCCTATAATTCATTAAATCAGACTCAAATGATTTAAAAATTTTATGTTACCTCACTAATGGGTTAATTAAAACATTAGAGGAGAAAAATGTGATTTTTTCAAACTTGTTTAATTTTATAATTATTTTTAATGCAAAATAGGAATTTTCAATAAAAATTTAATAACCCACTCAAAATAAAACTTCTGTCCTTAAGAAAAATACTGGAGGTTCGTCGAGATTAGAAGACCACTTGGACCAATTTTCATGATTTTTGGAGGTTTAATTTAATGACTAGGATTAATTGTTTGTTTTGAGCATTAATTAAATATAAAATAATATTTAGATGGAAAATTAAGTTTTTTTTAATAATTCTCTTTGAGTCCAGGGAACTCAAAGAAACAAATTTTGTATTTTTTTGGCTTAAATTTTAATTATTAGAATTATTTTAGTGAGAAATTAAAGAAAACCGATTTTTTAGCTTTTAAAATTAACATCTTGACTTAGAAAATTAGGAAGATTATTTTAATTGGTTTCAAGTGACAAGGAAGCCAAATGTGACATTTTAGTGTGTTTTTACAATTTTAAAATTTTTATGATTTTTATTTAATTTTTAATTATTTAAAGGGTTAAAATTAGCTCAAAAATAAATGTTTACGTTTAATTAAATTTTACTTTTTTTTAGCTTCAAAAACCAATTAAGGAGCTCCAAAAATCAATTTTTGTAATTTTTTGAGTTGTATTTTAATTATTATAATTATTTTAGTGCAAAAATGTTATTTTACTTAATTAATCCATTTAAGTAGTCAAATTAACTCCAATTAACTTGAATTTTTTATGGGGAGCTCCCCTGACATTAAATTATAGTGTGGAATAGTTTTTATGCCATTTAAATTTATATTTACTCCAACATAATTTTATGTTATTTTTTAAGGTGAGTGACAAATAGGAATATTTTTAATGAACTAAATCAAGTTTATAATTTTCCTAGGATCCTCTGACCACAATGAACCAACCAAAACAAATTTTATACTTTTTTATGAGTATTTTAATTATTATAATTTAAATATCAAAACAAGGACCATTAACTTGAAAATTAAATACATATGCTTAGAGATCTCCCCTAACATTGAAAAAATCATGGAAAGATTTCTAATGACATGTAGAATCAAAATCCAAAAACTCAAGTCATGGTGATATGCCTATGCAAATGGAGAGTTAAAATAAGGAAAACACTATTTAATTAATTAAAAATAGTATGTGCATCAAATAAACTTGAAAATGTTTTCACATTGTTCTCCTCTCTTCACTAAGCAATAGGGTATTTTTCGTTTTATTTTTATGATTTTTCTACACAAAGTTATGCATTTTTAAAGTTCTGGGCATTAAATAAATAAGAAAAATTCCCTCATTTTTTATTTAAACCAGTCAGCGCTGACTGGATCCTCGTACGGGTCAAAGAGTCGTGTGTCCCCATGAGATAGAGTGTCGCCATCCACGTCAGCTCCTCCTTTTTGCATCACGACTAGTCTAGCTTGATTAGAGTCGTATGATGGATACACGCTCCATCGAACGACATTCAGTGATACACCAAAAATATATGCATTTTAGACCCATATTTTATACTTATTTTTTTTTATATTACACTTTATTGGAAGGTATTTTGATTTTTTCTTGCAGATTATTGATTTTTAGGGCTTAAATAAAAAAGGAAGCAAAAATGATTCATTTTGAAGTCAAAATGATGTTTTTAAGGAAATACTCAGTGTCGACACAACCAAGGTCAACACCGACAGCGCAAAACACCAAAAGCTGGATAATTTTTACTCAGAACAAACAGCGCCAGACTAGCACCAACGAAGCTAAAGGCTGTTCAGACCTCATTTCTAAAAGTTTTGATGTATTTGGATGATTTTTGAAGAGTTTTTGGAGGCACCTTTTGGAGAACCAACCTTGAGCTGTATTTGGGGGTGAATTTCATCATAAAAGGGACTCCTCAACGTTCATTTTTTGCTCCACAACGTTCCACCACACCACATATTCATAATCCATCTTCATTCCACCAACATATTCGAGTCAATTACTAATTTTGTTTAAGTTTAGAATTTTTGTGGTGAGATTTAGTGTGAAACTTTCTGTAAGAGTGTTGGAGAAGGAGAAAAGTGAGAGAGTTCTTCTTCTTGGATTTCTAAGGAAAGACTATAAAGGATTTTCTTTGAGAAAGAGTTCCAAATAAGTTTGTTTGTTTATTTAGAGCTGTATGAACTTTCTTTTATACATGAAATTTGTGTTTTATTGTATCTTTCTCATGAAGTCTGAGTAGTTCCCTCTATCTTCCCCTTACTCTGAGATATAGTGAAATGAAGAGATAAAATGAATGTGCCATAATTAAGATATAAAATAAAATGTGATGATTTTTCAACTCCAAACTTAATTTACTTTTCAATCTGGCCAATTGATTTGTTAAAATATGTTGTGAAACATACGATCCGGGAAATGGAGTATGAGTTCTATAACAGAGTGAAGGTCACATTTGATTTCATGAAGGAGAAATTTATTCAAGAAATTAAGTGTACATAAATAGGAAAATATTGTTTATTGGGTGTAGAATTGGAGAATCTTTAGGGTGACAAACTAAAATCCCCAATTTCATCTTAGTGTTTAAAAACTAAAGTGAGATTTATCCTTCAAGTGAAGGGAAGTGGGAGCTCTGGAGTGGGAGCCGGTATCTTCCTGGCCTAGCCACAGCTTTAGGGACTAAACCTAAGATTAACCAATGATTTTGTATGCATTGTATCAAGGTAGAAAATTAAAATTTCTCCTTTTTGGCACAATACATATTATAAATATTTATCTCATCTCATTTCACCGAAATTTCATTGTAGTGGGAATGATGCTTTTTCACATAAGAAATTTTCATTACATAAACATAGTTATTAGATTAGTAGTTATTATTCAAAATTTTCATTTGCGTTTTGCTAATAGTTAAGTAATTTTGTTTGGTTAATATCCCAACATTCAAAATTAGTGATAGTAATTTCGTTTGATTTTTTGTAAATTTCCTGTTAAAATTTATCATTACTAACTTACAACTTCCCCGTGGGATCAATATTTGGGGCTTAAATAGAAAGTCCATTATTACTTGATAATGATATGTATACTTGCTTAGAATCTCATTACTAATAGCCTATAATTATATATATTTTACACAACTTACTTTTCATATAAGGATTAAGTTTTTGGCACTGTAGTGGTGTCAACTTTATAAATCCTTACATATAAAAACTGGGATCAAGTTTTTGGCGCCATTGCTATGGAAGGTAAGAGTTAAATTTATTTAAATAGTTTTGATAAATTAGGAAATTTAGAGAATATATATAGATATATAAACAAAACACAAAAATAAAAAAAAATGAAATTTATTTAAGAGTTTTTTTAAAGAATTTTACTTTGCTTACTTTATTTATTTATGTGAAATGTTGGATCTGAAGATTTAGTACCTTACAATTTACAATTATAACATACTATTAGAAAAATTTAAAAATAACAAAGAGAAATTTAGAATTTGAAAGAAATGACAAATAATCTAGAAAATCCAATATATGAGAATCGACAAAGACCATTAAAAGATTATGCGAATCCGACAGTAGATGAACTTCATTTAACTATTCAAAATCCTAATGTTGCTATTAGTTCATTTCAGCATAAACCTGATATTATCTATATGGTACAAAATAATCAGTTTGGAGGATCACCTACTGAAGATCCTAACTTACATCTTGCTAGTTTTCTTGAAATTTATGCTATATTTAAATATGTTGAAGTGTCCAATGATGATGTTAGGCTTAGACTTTTTCCTTTTTCATTAAGGGATAAAGCCAACGCATGGTTAAATTCATTAACAACTGGATCTATTAGAATTTGGGGAGAACTATCACAAAAATTCATGGCTAAATATTTTCTACTCTAAAAAACTGCAAAGCTTAGAAATGATATTATTTTTTTTTCAGTTTGAAGGAGAATCGATATATGAAGCCTGGGAAAGATTTAAGGATCTTCTTAGAAAATTTCCGCACCATGTTTTGCTAGATTGGCTAATAAT
This sequence comes from Phalaenopsis hybrid cultivar, assembly GCA_002079205.1. Lineage (NCBI taxonomy): Eukaryota > Viridiplantae > Streptophyta > Magnoliopsida > Asparagales > Orchidaceae > Phalaenopsis > Phalaenopsis hybrid cultivar. The sequence continues at coordinate 126,151 of JXCR01139865.1, read as the reverse complement.
TCGAACCTTATACAATGGATTAGTAGGATCATAAAGATCTATTATAGATGTTGTTGCCGGCGGTTCATTTATGTCAAAACCTTTTGATGAAGCATATTATTTAATTGAAGAAATGGCTATTAACAATTTCCAATGGCTCTCTGAAAGGGTAAATCCTAAGAGAGTAGCCAATATTCATGATTTTGATGCAATGTCTATTTTGGCTTCTCAAATTGCTTATATTTCTAAAAAGATTGATCAAATAGGAGTGAATTATTCTCGAATACCCCCAACATTAGAGGAAAATTCACTAAGACAGATTATTGATACTCAACCACCTTATAAAACATTAAACGCTATAAATAATAAAAGTAACAACCCCTATTCTAACTATTTTAACCCTGGATGGAAAAATTGCCTTATTTTAGTTGGAATAATTATAATAGTTTGGTGAATCCATCTATAAATCTGAACAATCAAGGAAATCCTAATTTTTGACCTTATTATCCTCCAGGATTTAACTCTAATTCTATCCCACAAGTTAAGGAAAAGAGGTTGATGATGGAAGAAGTGATGTTGAATATGGGAAATCAAATACAAAATCAAGGGGCTACTAATAGAAATATTGAAAATCAATTAGGACATATTGCTACTGCAGTTAGTAACAGACTTTATGGAATTCTTTGAAGTACTTTGGAAGTTAATCCAAAATATCAAAATAAAGTGCAAATCAAAGCTATTCAATTATGAAGTGGAAAAGAAATTGAAACAATAATCCAAAGAGAAACTGAAGTTGATGAGGAGAAGGAAGAAATGGAAAATGATGAACAATAAAATGAACAAACATAAGTTCCTTTAGAAAAACCATTACCTCTGTTTCCTCAAAGACTGAAGCAGAAGAATAAAGATGAACAATTTACAAAATTTTTGGAATTCTTTAAGAGGTTAACAATAACTATTCTTTTTGTTAAATCTTTGGAGCAAATGCCAAGTTATGCGAAATTTATGAAGGATGTACTAAATAAGAAAAGGAAGTTTACGGATCATGAGACCGTTGCACTTAGTGAAGAGTGTAGTGTTATTATTCAAAAAAAGCTTCCTGAAAAATTAAAAGATCTTGGTAGTTTTACTATACCTTGTGCAATTGGTGAAAAGTTTTACGGAAATGCTTTATGTGATTTAGGAGCAATTATCAATCTTATGCCCTTATCAATTTTTAAACATTCAGATTTGGGAAAAATTTCCCCTACTACTGTAACTCTTCAGTTAGCTAATCGATCAATAACTTATCTAAAAGGAGTTATAGAGGATGTACTCATAAAAGTGGATAAAGTTATTTTCCCTGTAGACTTTATAATATTTGATATGGAGGAAGATAAAGATTCCTATTATTTTAGTGAGACCATTTCTTGCAACAGGAAGAGTTGTAATAGATGTACAAAAAAGAGAATTAATAATGAGAGTTAATGATCAAGAACTAAAATTTAATATAGCAAAAGCAAAGAAATATCCTGCAATAGAAAAAGATAATGAATGTTTCAGAATTGAAGTAGCTGATTATCTAAGTAATGAACAATTTAAGAAAGAATTTGAAGATAAATTTAAGCAAGGAGAATATTTGAGAGTGAAGATGAAATTAAAGAAGATTTGGATTATATTCAGGGCAAATTTGAAACGTTAGACTTGTTGGAAAATGATAGTAAAAATCTTATTCCTTCAACTATTAAACCACCTAAACTTGAATTAAAGATATTACCTGTCCATTTAAAATATGTATTTTTAGGAGATTCATCTACATTGTTAGTTATTATATCTTCCAAGTTAATTGAAATTCAAGAGCAAAAGTTAATAGAAATGTTGAAAAAGTATAAAAAGGCTTTTGGATAGACTTTAGCAGATATTAAAGGAATTATTCCTTCAATTTGTATGCACAAAATTTTATTAGATGAACAATATTAACCTAAAGCTAATCCTTAGAGAAGATTAAACCCAATAATGAAAGAAGTTGTTAAAAAAGAGATTTTAAAATATTTAGATGCTGGAATTATATATCCTATTTGAGATAGTGCTTGGATAAGCCCAATTCACTATGTCCCAAAGAAAGGAGGAGTGATTGTTGAAGAAAATGAGAAAAATGAATTAATACCAATAAGACAAGTAACTGGTTGGTGAATTTGCATTGACTATAGAAAATTAAATTTGCCCACTAGAAAAGATCACTTTTCCTTACCCTTTCTAGACCAAATGTTGGATAGATTGGCAGAGAATAAGTATTAATTCTTTTTAGATGGATATATCAGTTATCACCAAATTCCAATTGCTCTAGATGATCAAGAGAAAACAATGTTTACAAGCCCATATAGAACTTTTGCTTTCCGTAGAATGCATTTTGGACTATGCAATGCACCTGCAACATTTCAAAGATGTATGATGTCAATTTTTAGTAATTTTATAGAACATGGAATAGAAGTGTTTATGGATGATTTTTTTTTGTATTTGGGGCTTCGTTTGAATTATACCTTAATAATTTAAAAAAAATTCTGGAAGTATGTGAAAAAGTCAATTTAGTATTAAATTGGGAAAAATGTCAATTTATGGTTGCAGGAGGTATTGTACTCGGGCATAAAATTTCTAAAAAAGGCATGGAGGTAGATCTTGCAAAAATCCAAGTTATAGAAAAATTACCACCGCCTACTAGTGTTAAAGGAGTGAGAAGTTTTCCAGGACATGCTGGTTTTTACAGGCGCTACATAAAAAAATTTTCAAAAATAACTAAGCCTCTACGCCAACTTTTAGAAAGAGATACAAAATTTGATTTTAATGAAGAATGCACTAAAGCATTTGAATTATTAAAGTAAAAAATTAGTCACTGCACCTATAATAGTACCACGTGACTAGGAGAAACCATTTGAAATAATGTGCGATGCTAGTGATTATGCTATTGAGGCTGTATCAGGACAAAGGCACGACAAAGTTTTTAAAGTTGTATATTATGATAGTAAGACTCCAAATGAAACTAAAATTAATTATAATACTACTCAAAGAGAGTTATTAACTATTGTTTACATCTTTAATAAAGTTAGACCTTATTTAATTGGAACTAAATGTATAGTGCATACAGATCATTATGTTATTAAATATTTAATGCAAATCAAGGATGCTAAACCAAGATTAATTAGATGGATACTTCTATTGCAAGAATTTGATTTTACCGTGATTGATAGAAAGGGAAATGATAATCAAATAGCTAATAATTTGTCTAGATTAAAAATAGAAACATTAACAAATTTTACAAATGAAATTTTAGAGAATTTTCCTGATGAACAATTATATAGTATTGATGAAATGGATGTACCATGGTATGCTGATATAGTAAATTATGTTGTAAGTGATATTCTACCACCTGATATAAGAAATTCATAATTAAACGATATAATAAATTATATTGTAAGTGATAATCTACTACCAGATATTAAGAATCAACAATTAATAAAGTTTATATATGATTCAAAAGACTATTTTTGGGATGACCCATATTTATATAAATAATGTAAGGATCTAATTATTAGAAGATGTGTGTCTTACGAAGAAACTCAATAGATAATTGAAAGATGCCATGATTCTGAATTTGGTGGACATTTTGGAACAAATATAACTGGATATAAAATTTTACAAGATGAATTTTATTGGCCTACTATTTCTAAAGATGTTGATGAATATAATAAAACATGCGGTAGATGTCAACGTGTAGGAAATATATTCTAGAAGAAATGAAATGCCTCTAAATTACACATTGGAAGTTGAAATTTTTGATGTGTGGAGATTATATTTTAAGGGACCATTCATGCCTTCATTTGGAAACTTATATATGTTACTTGTTATTAATTAAATGTCCAAATGGATTGAAGCTTTTTTTGTACCTATATGTGATGCTCGGAGTGTTTCTAAATTTTTAATTAAAAATATTTTCACAAGATATAGAATGCCGAGAGTAATTATTACTGATGGAGGATCTCATTTCAGGAATAAGAGAATCAAAAAATTAGTTAAGAAGTATGATATTATGTATAGATTCTCTACTGCTTATCATCCTCAGACTAGTGGTCTAGGAGAAATATCAAATCGTGAAATTAAACGCATTTTAGAAAAAGCTGTAAATCCTTATAAACTTGATTGGTCTGCCAGACTTGATACTACATTATGGGCATATAGAACTGCTTATAAGACACCTATAGGAATGTCCCCATACACACTGATATTTGGAAAAACTTATCATTTACTTTTAGAATTAGAGCATAAAGCATTTTTTTCTATTAAGGAATTTAAGTTTAATTTAAAGAGATGCTGGTGAGAAAAGATTATTGCAACTCAATGAACTGAGGAGATTAGAAATGAAGCATATGATAATGCAAAAATCTATAAAGAGAAAATGAAAATATGGTATGATCGAAGATTATTCAGAAGAAATTTGAACCTGGACAAGAAGTTCTATTATATAATACAAGATTGAGGCTGTTTCTAGGAAAACTGAAATCCAGATGGTTAATTATTAAGAAGAAATTTGAACTTGGACAAGAAGTTCTATTATATAATACAAGATTGAGATTATTTCTAGGAAAACTGAAAAGATGGTTAAAATCATTTAAAGTGATTAAAGTTTATCATTATGGAACTGTTGTGATTAAAGGTCCTAACACTAGAAAGATATTTAAATTTAATGGACATCATTTGAAATACTATTATAAAGATCACATACCTCAATTTAAAGAAGTTTTAATGTTAAGTCAACCCAACAAAACAATGGTATGTCAGGCTGATGACGTTAAACCAAGCGCTTTGTAAGAGGCAACCCATACTTATATATCTATATATTACTATTTAGTTTGTTAAGTGTCTTATATGTTAGTAGATAATAATCCTACACAATTGCATTTATTTTAAATTAAGTCCAATATTGGTATTAGAAGAAATGTTGGAATCTAAATGAAGGAAAAAATAAAATCACAAAAAAGTTGACCACTAGCGCTGACGACGCCGAAGAAAATAGACTCAGTGCCGGCAGCGCCCATCGGGAGCGGCGGTGGCGCTGAGAGCACTTGGACGGTTCATGCAAATTTCGGCAAACTTAGGTGTGATTTTCTCCACAGTAACCACTGGGAGGTGTTTTTAAAGTCCTAAATATTGCCCAGAACACCTAGAAACTTTCTAATTTTGGATTCCATGGCTTCCAATTCCAGAAATATTTTAAAGTATGGTGTTTTCAATAGAAGAAATTTTATTAATTTTGACGAGCAGAGATTATACTATAAAGTTATTGTGAAGAAGAGATTGATCAAGGAAAGAGGATTTGTTAATCATGGGTTGATCAATCCAAGTGCTCCAGTTGAGAAGATTATTCTGCAAAGGTGATGGGAAGTTCCGTGTTACACTATCACTGCGATTGTTGTACCTGTAGTGAAAGAGTTCCATGGAAATCTACATGGAATCACCCAAGGAGTTGTCTTCATGCAAGGTAAGGCTCTACCATTTACTCCTAGAGGATTAATGAATTGTATATGATAGAAAATGTTCCAATCTATCATTCTGCAAATTTCATTCCTACGCGAGATTTGATGCAAGATATTTATAATTTTCTGATGGATGAAAGTGATATGTAGGAAGTACGAGATGAAGGATATATTTGTTTTCCTGCTTCATCACTTAATCAAATTTTGAACCAGTGGCATTTCCTTATTTGTGCAAAATCACTCCCTACTATGAAGATCAGTAGAGTCACCAAGGAGAGCGCTATTTTAAACCATTACATTCAAATGGAGAAACCTATTGATATAGGTTCAATTATATTTAAATCTGTGATGGGAATCATTATGAATGGGCCAATTTATGGACTTGGACATCCTTCTAAAATTTTTCTTATTTGCAGTCAATCCGAAGTGCCATATGAAAATTGGGAAAAAGTTTTACTACCGTGGGAGCCCATGATTCCTATTGATGATCAGTATATTGGTAATGAAAATTAAGCACTAAATGCTATTATAGATCATTGTTATCATGTTTCAACTCCATTAATGCCACAAACAGTTGGAAGTTTGCTTGCTTTAGAGAAGAAATTGAAGAAAATTGAAAGAGAACTTCAAAGTATTATGAATGATGTGGGAGATCTCAAGTACCTTTTTGATCACTTAGATTAGAGAATGAAAGATAATTCTGATCACACTAAAATTTTTGAAGCACGATTAGTTTGGTTGTTTAAAGAAAAGGGGTGGATCGAAGAAAATTTGACATATCAATTACCAAACCAATCCTTCTACAACCTTTATGTTTATTACCAATCAATGGTAAATATTAGAGGAGGTGAAAGCACTGAAGATAAGCCTGAATGATTGAAGATTGTGAATTCTCTACCTGCTTAAAAGTGTTTATGTGTTTAGTGTAATTTTGTGGATTTGTTTAAGTTTGATTTGATTTGTTTTTCCTTTAGAATTCTAAAAATTTGATTATGTGTACAGTTTTGTATCAGCATTTAGTGTTGTGGCTTCATTTTGACGCTGATTTATAATTAGTTTGCCTAATAGGTGTGAATTTGTGATTTGTGAAATGTGTTTGTAAAAAGTGTATTTCCATATATAAAAGATAGTTTGTTGTTGTTTGTGCAAATGATTGTTTGTAAAATGTGTATTTATGAATTTAGATAAAAATTTGTGTTTAAAATACTAAAACCTTTGGAGGAAATTGAAAGGAAATTAAAAATTTTAAAATCAAAATAGTGAATTTTGATTTTTCAGCGCAGATGGTGCCTTCGACCCAAAACAACAAATTAACCCTTTAATTCACGATTTTCATCACAAACCTCCATCTTTACCCCTTAAGTCACCTTCAACTTTTGGTATTCCACCTAAGTCTTGATTTTTGGTGGATTTGAGGTAATTTAGAGGCAAAGGAACTTCAGATTTTATCTTCTCTAGGTAAGAGCTACACTTTAAAGTAAAAACTTTTTATTTTCACCAAAGACTTTTCTCACATTGACTAGGTCCAAAATTTTGAAATTTTTTTGAGAGATTTTGAGAAAATGCTTTGGTGAAGAATTTTTACTTAATGGATTTAAGTTTAAAGTGATTTACATTTTGATTTTTGAAATTTTGGGATTTATTCGAATTTCTTTAACATTTTTCTAGATTTTCTATGGCTTTTAGATCGAGCAAAAGGAAAGTAGAATATGACGAACAAATGTTTATTAGCTTTATAGCTAGTGCTTGATTTCATAGTCTTCAAGAAAATAAAAAAGTGATTCATGGCCGAGATTTTAAAAATCCAAGAGGAGAAGTTGAACGATCGATTATCGCTCAGCAGTGGGAAAACTTCTTCTATTTTAGTGTCGATGCAATAGTTGGAATTCTGATGGAATTTTATGTCAACCTTCCTGAGGCTTCTGATGATTTTGTTTTTGTTCGAGGAAAAAGGGTGGAGTTTACTCCAATAAAAATCAATGAGTTGTATCAATTAGAAGATGTTTATAGATGTCAGTATCTTTCATTTTCTGATTTAGATCAAGCCTTAGATGAATTTATTTCTTTTCTGACTAGTGAGAGAGGGTCTTGAAAAATAAATAATGGAGTTAAAGTTAATTTTCCCTTTTCTATGCTAAATGTAATTTCTAAGGCCTGGTATTATTTTATTTCTGGGAGGATGATTCAAACAAACCATCATAATGAAGTGACCAAGGATAGAGCCATTGTGAACATCTGTATTCAATAACTGATGGATATAAATGTAGGCTCTATCATTTATATGAACATTCGATCTACTTCTTTAGGAGAAACCACTGGTGGATTGGCACACCCTGCTCTCATTTACACACTTCGTGAGCATGTAGGAGTTGATTTTAGACCTGATGAGGAGAGGATTGAGCCTCAGAGACCGATTGGGCCTGCCAACATCAAGACTTATAAGTCCCATGTTGATTGGAGATCTGGAAGATAGGTCAGGGATATTCCTTCTACTTCTAGAACCCCTACTTTTAGTGATCCTACATCAAGTGACCCCAGAAATAGGGAGTTGTTACACTAGATGATGATTTAATAGGGAGATATTTTGAAGATGGATCATTGGATGCAGAATATGGAGGCTAAAAATGCTCACACTGATGATCTGATTCGCCAAAAATTTGAGTATAATGCTGCTTATGATGATGCTTTAGTGAGATACCCGAGGGCTGACCATACAGTTCAGTTCCCTATTCACCCTACCTATAGTCCATATCAGCAGCAGAAGTTAGATGTCGATGATGAGGAAGATGATGACTGGTGATCTTTTTGTTTGTTTGCTTGTATGTGTTTATACTGTGTGAATGTATTGTTTGTGTTATGTTGTTGTTGAGACACTGTTGTTATGTTATGTGAAACTCTAATGTGAAAAATTGTTTTCATTTTTAGAATTTTGTTTAGTTCTGATGTTATTTTTAGCACTTTGTTATGTATTGTGATTAGCTCTTTCTCAACAAATTTTATATGTATTATGTGCAATTTAATGGTTTTAGCCTTATAGTTTTAATATTAGCACTTGCAATATTCCAAAATTTATGTTTCAAAATTAGAATCTCCAACAAGTATGAATTTTTTTATGTATTTAATGCTTTCTTTCACCCTTCATTATTAAATTTCTTCATGTAAAAAAAATCTTTTAAAAAATTTAAGTTGGGGGGAAAGAAGAAAAATCATTTTTAGAAGGAGAGAAAGAACTTAATTTTATTTTTCCTCACTTAACTAAATTTTCAAAATTTTAAAGCTTACAAAACCTTTGATATTAAGGGTTAACTCTAGATAACTATATTTATGTTTCTAAAAATATAGTAAATTTAAGTAAAAATTTTCAACAATAAAGGTTTATTCTAGGGGCTAAGATATTTTGTAAAATAGAATAAGACTATGTTTTTCTATTTTTAGTAAAGAAAATTTATATTTTTGAAATATTAAAAAAAATCTTAAAAGATTCATGCAAAAAGAAAAGAAATAAACTTTATAAAATCTTTAATTTAATATAAATTTATTAAGTGAAGAAATGTAAAAAGTTTTTAACTTTATGAAGAGGATAGTAAATTTCAAAATCATTAAAGGCTATCCAGATATAGTAATCCTCACAAAAAGAAAAAAAAAGAAGAAAGGAAAAGAAAAAGAGAAGAAGAAGAAAAGAAAAAGAAAAGATGTGGGTAGAAGCTTAAGGAGATGCCTAATTAAAAATTGGCTTCATTTGAATCATCTTAAGGAAAAAGACTTGGATAGATTTTCTAAATTTTTAATTTGAATATTAAGATAATTATTAATAAAGTTTTATGAAGTTCTTATTTATATGAATTTCTTAAGTGACTTTAATATAACAAATTGCATGTTTTCTTGAAGGAAATAAATGATCAAAAACCTTATACTTAATTACTTCAATATCTTTACACCTTTAGTATTAATTGGAATTATTTTAAATTTTTCTTAAGTTAAACTATTATGTTTAGAGAACTAAAATATGAAAGTCTAAAAGTTAAATTCTTTACCATAAGTCATATTTTTATATAGTAGAGAAGTTACTTAAGGACAAGTAACATGTAAGTTTGGGGGATTTTGATACACCAAAAATTCATGCATTTTTAGACCTATATTTTATATTTATTTTTTATGATATTGCACTTTAATGGAAGGTATTTTGATGTTTTCTTGCAGATTGTTGACTTTTAGGGCTTAAAGCAAAAATGATGAAATTTGAAGTCAAAATGATATTTTTGGGGAAATACTCAGCGTCAGCAGCGCCAAGGTCAGCGCCGACGGCACAGAACATTGAAAGATGGAGAATTTTTACTCCACACCGACGGCGCCAAAGGTGGTTCAGACCCCGTTTCTAGAAGGTTTGATGTATTTAGACGATTTTTGAAGAGTTTTTGGAGGAACCTCTTGGAGAACCGACCTTGGGCTTTATTTGGGGCCGAATTTCATCATAAAAAGGACTCCTCTACATTTTTCGCTCCTCAGCGTTCATTTTTCGCTCCACAATGTTCCACCACACCACATTTTCATAATCCATCTTCATTCCACCACCATATTGGAGTCAATTAGTGATTTTGCTTTCATAGTTTAGAGTTTTTGTGGTGATATTTATTGTGAAACTTTCTATAAGACTGTTGGAGAAGGAGAAAAGTGAGAGAGTTCTTCTTTCTGCATTTCTAAGGAAATGCTACAAAAGATTTACTTTGAGAAAGAGTACCAGATAAGTTTATTTGTTTATTTATTTTTGTATGAGCTTTCTTTTGTATTTGAAATTTGTGTTTTTTCGTATCTTTCTCATGAAGTCTGAGTAGTTCCCTCTATCTTCCCCTACTATGAGATATGGCGAAATGAAGAGATAAAATGAATATTCCATAATTAAAATATAAAATAAATTGTGATGATTCTTCAACTCCAAACTTCATTTACTTTTCAATCTGACCAATTGATTTATTAAAATATGTTGTGAAACATAGATCCAGGAAATGGAGTACGAGTTCTACAACAGAGTGAGGGTCACATTTGATTTCATGAAGGAGAAATTTGTTCAAGAAATTAAGCGCAAATAAATAGGGAAATATTCTTTGTTGGGTGTAGAATTGGAGAATCTTTAGTGTGACAAACTAAAATCCCCGATTTGGTCTTAGTATTTAAAAACTAAAGCAAGAGTTAGCTTTCAGGTGAAGGGAAGTGGGAGCTTGGGAGTGGGAGCCGGTATCCTCCTTGCCTAGCCAGGGATATAGAGACTAAACCTAAGATTAACCAATGATTTTCTATGCACTGTATCAGAGTAGAAAATTAAAATTTCTCATATTTGGCACAATACATATTATAAACATTTACTCTTCCCATTTCACCAGAATTTCATTGTAGTGGGAGGGATGCTTTTTCACATAAGAAATCTTCATTACATAAAAATAGTTAGTAGATTAGTAGTTATTATTCAAAATTTGCATTTTTGCTTTGCTGATAGTTAAGTAATTTTGTTTGGTTAATTTCCCAACATTCAAAATTAGTGACAATGATTTCGTTTCATTTTCTGTAAATTTCATGTTAAAATTTATCATTGCTAACTTACATGTTTCCCGTGGGATAGATATTTGGCGCTTAAGTAGAAAGTCCATTATTAATTGATAATGATATGTATACTTACGTAGAATCCCATTATTAGTAGCCTATAATTATATATGTTTTACACAACTTACTTTTCACATAAGAATAGTGTTTTTGGAATTATAGTGGTGTCAACTTCATAAATCGTTACATATAAAAATTGGGATCATTCGATCATCATCCCCGATAGAGCTAGCCCGAGAATAGTCCATTTTTAAAGCTTGATATCTCTCTCGATTCTCAACAAAATTGAGTGCAATTTTTTTTAAAATGCTCATCTTGATGAGGATATCACATGAATATGGTTGATCAAGCCTTAAATCAATCCTATAAGCATGGAGAATTAAATGAAGTTCAGCTTAGGGTTAACTTTCAATACCTTGGTCTAAGAGGGGTAGCTTCAATTGGATGCTTTTGGAAGCTTGTCTTGAGTCTAAAGAGCTCCCAGATGAAGTCCCAAGCTCTGGTGAATTTCCTAGGTATGATTTCGACCAAAGCTAATTTAGGGGGTTGATCAAAGTCCACCTTAGGGTGCTCTGGTGATGGGGCTTTTGTAAATAGAAAGTTCATTAAAAAAGTAGTGGTGTTCTCTTTATCTATTATTGGAAAGCGGGTAAACCACTTTTAAATATCCTTAAGATTCTCTTTCCCCCTCCCATGAATCACTATAACCCATGTTTAGCCAAATCTCCATGGGTAGAGACCTCAGCATGATAATTAAGCTGAACCTCTTGATGTCCCTCAGCACCCAAACCAGCCTTGAGAGGTGAATCCGACCCCAAACCATGATTGGACCCAATTTGACCCAAAAATAGCCCTTCCCCCATTCTATTTCAGTCCCATACCTTTACACATGGAAAACCCAAATTGGGTGCTGTGGGGATGGTGTGGGTGCAATTAATTTGAATTTGGTAGAGGTTTAGAGAGTGTCCTATTTTGGTCTAGGAATTGGGCTAAAAAATTGAGCTTGAGCAGTGGATTTGGGTAGTTAAGGATGGTTGGGTTAATATCTGGAGGTCTCAAGGAAGCTTTGGAAGCAATTTGACAGAGTTTCCCAAAAGAATTTCAACCTCTCCCCCTTAGGCCATGGAGGGGCGCTTAAATAGAAGGGCTTGGAGAGACCACTAGGGGCAATTGGTTGGTGTTTATGATTTCTTAGGTGGAGGGAAGAAATGCCCAAGCATCTAATTGGAGTTTTGCACATAAGGTAGGTTCAATTTTGAGTTTTGACCATATGGGCTCCCTTTTCCATTGTGTTTTTCGGCCACCAAGGTGGCTGGCTGACCAGGGAAGGGTCACCATTTGGTCAGAGGGCTCAGGGCTTGGTTTTGGTGCAACCAATTTGGGGTTGCCATGTGTAAAGGTATGAGACTGAAATAGAATGGGGGAAGGGCTATTTTTGGGTCAAATTGGGTCCAAACATGGTTTGGGGCTGGATTAACCTCTCAAGGCAGGTTTGGGTGTTGAGGGAAATCAAGAGGTTCAGCTTAATTATCATGGTGAGGTCTCTACCCAAGGAGATTTGGCTAAACATGGGTTATAGTGATTCATGGGAGGGGGTAAGAGAATCTTAAGGATATTTAAAAGTGGTTTATCCTCTTTCCAATAATAGATTGATGATGTGGCATGGCTCTCATGGCTTATCTTTGGATTTTGAGTGGCTTCATGGCTTGTCCTTGGCTTGTTCAACTTTTATGAGAAGGGATTTTTGGAATTTTGAAATATTTTAGTGGATTTTGGCATGATGCTTGATTTGGAATGATTTGATTTTGTATTTAGGACTTTAGGAATGATTTTAATCAAATGAATGATGGAAAGAAATAATTGTCATGTGGGCTTTAGACTTGGGCTTTTAGAATTAAATGTAGTGGGCTTCGGGCTTTTAAAAAAGAAATTGATTTTGGACTAAAATTTAGGCCAATTAAATTTTGAGTTTGGTTGAGGAATATGTCATGAAGGCTTGATAAAAATTTTAAGTGATTTTGAATTGAATTGGTGGGCTAATTTGGTGGATTTAGGCATATGGTCAAAATTGGGCTTTTTTAATTTGAATGAAATTGGGCTTTCAATTGGATAAAATTGGGCCTGAATTTTATTTAGAATAGAAGTGGGGATGTTGATTTTTGGTTTAGAATTGAAATTGGGCAATATTGGGGTCAATTGGGCTAATTTGGGGACTTTTGGGCCTTTGAGGGCAAATTGGGCCTTTTGGTCAAATTAGATAAAATGGGTTAAATTTGGTCAAATTGATGATAAAAAATTGACATTGGGAATATTTGAGATGATTTTGGAATTTTCGGGAATTTTTGAATTTTAAGGTCATGAGGGGCACTTTGGTAATTTTGGTAANCTTGATCAAATTTGGGTCTAGACCTTTCAACATGACTGGAGGCTCAATCCCTAGCCTCCTTGGACCTCCACGAACATGCCGAGAACANAACTCTTAATAAAGTGTCCACACCATGCTATACCAGATTGGTTAATAATTCAAACCTTTTATAATGGATTAGCTGGTTCTCTTAGATCTATTATCGATGTCGCTGCTGGTGGTTCATTGATGTCAAAACCATTTATTGACGCTTATGCTTTGATTGAAGAGATGGCTACCAATAATTTTCAATGGCCTTCTGAGAGGGTAAATCCAAAGAAAGTAACCAATATTCATGAAACTGATGCATTTACTATGTTAGCAAATCAAACCCCCCTCACAGAGAGCCTCTACACTATACTTTGATCAACACACAAATTCGACCTTGATCAAATTTGGGTCTAGACCTTTCAACATGACTGGAGGCTCAATCCCTAGCCTCCTTGGACCTCCACGAACATGCCGAGAACATCTGATTGAAGCTTCCCTTCTCAAAGCAAAGGTATTGAACTTCCCCTCTTCCCGAGCCTATTTTGATTCTCGTTTTGATTAGGGTTAGTTTAATGGCATGTTTACCGTATGGATGTGTTCGTCACACTTAGACGAGTCCATAGAATCCAACCTGAGGTCATTTGATTCAGAAATGAGTGAGACCTTAGGGTTTTAATGTTAATGGTCATGGTTTCACTCTTTTTGGGGACGATTATGCGGAGCCATTATATTGCGCGTGTATCAAATGAAGGGCTATGATTGTGCCGAATGGGAGCGTGGTTCATAAAGCGTGGGCCGAGTTAGCGGCTACGTGGAAGGTGGCGCCCAACCAGAGTGTGCCACTGGTGNGAAAATAATAAAAGAAAGAAGCGAGGACTTAGAAAAGAGTCTTGAAAACATTGGCAAGTTTTGAAAGTTCTTATTTAGGGAGTTAGTTCGGAGATCTTTTCAGGAACCACTTTTTATTTACTTTATCCTTTTTGCTATTTTGTTTAAAGTGGTTGTAAAAGAGAATAGATTCAAAGGAACTTCAAGAGTTTGGTGGAGGACTTGAGATAAGTTCTTATCTTTTTGTTTTAGACTACTTTTAGTTTTAATTGAGACTTGTTGTTGGTTTGACAATGATTTCTTCTTTTAAACAAAAGTGTGGTTTTATTTTCTCCATGGATTCTGAGTATTTTTCTTTATCTTTCTTTTTAAAATGATAAGTAATTAAGTTTTGGATGAAAGTTGTGGAGAGTATTAATATTCAATGTTGGAAGAAGTTGTGATGATTTAAATCCATGCACTTCATTTACTTCCTAATTTGGTCAATTCAGATGTTAAAATTGGTTGTGAGAACATGTAAGAACCGAGGGTATTGTCTCAGTCAATAATTGGAAAGAATCACATGAGATTGTATGAATGAGAATGTAGTTCATATGATTGAGTGCAAATAAATAGGGAAATATTCATTGATGGGTGTAGAGTTAGAGAACTTTAAAGTGACAGCTTAAAGCCCCCAACTTGGTTTATTGTTTTAGGTTCTGATACAAGAATGTTAGCCCCCAGGTGGAGGGAATTGAGGGAACTCTAGAGTGAGTGCAAGTATCTTCCCTGCCTAGCCGGTCTTCAGAACTATTCAAACTTTAAAATAGCNTCTCCGGCCAACATTGATCAGGTTTAGGTTAAATTTAGAGGTCAAATGTTTCCAAACATCTCTAGCAAATCTACAATTGAAGAAAAGATGGTCACTAAATTCTTGATTGTTTTTGCAAAGGTGACATCTTGAGATGACTTTCAAACCTTTCAGTTTTAGAATGTCATCAGTTGGAATTAAATCATTTAGCACTCTCCAAGAAAAGAACAGCATTGAAGGAGTTAAGAACTTTTTTCAAGTAAAAATATTTCACTGGCAGTTATCCCCTCTAAAATTACTATTCTGGATGTCCTTAGAAAGGCTAGAGCTGGTCCTTTTAATGAGATGGATCTGGTCTTTTTTATTTCTATTAAAGTGAATTTTAGAAATTCTTTCAGCAGAAGATTCCTTCAGGATGGTATTCAAAGCATCCTCAGACCACTCATTTCCACTCCAACAGTCCTTAACAAGTAGATCTTCCTCTTTATCCTGTTGCAGTGGTTCCAAGTGATCAGTACGACACCATTTGTCCTTCCAAAAGTTTATTTCTCCATGACCCAGCTCCCAAATAAGAAACTTTTCAATGTCTTCTCTTCCCTTGCGCATCTGGATACAGGTCCTGGAGTCTCCAACTTTCTTAGTTACTTCACCAGGATGATCATATTTGCAATATTTGGCCATCATTTATTCTGCCCAAAGACTATCATTTTGTCTAAATCTGATCCAAAGTTTACACATACTAATTTGTTGCATTTGGTGAAGTCCTTTAAAATCCAAACCACCAGCTTCATAAGGTTTATCCACTCTTTGCCAACTAGCCCAGATCATTCATTTCCTATTGCCAGCCAAGAGGAACCTGTTAAACATTCTTTCCAGCATCAAGGTGGTGCTTCTTTTCATGTTTTCCACTTGAATGGTGTAGAGAGGGATGGCATTGAGAATACTCTTAAGAAGGGTGATCCTTCCACCATTAGATAGGTAAGAATTGGACCACCCCTGAAGGGTAGATTTAATTTTATCAATGACTCATCAAATTGGGTCTTTTTGGTTCTGCCTCTAACTAGTTGAGTGCCCAGATATTTAAATGGCATGCTTATAGTTGAGAAACTAGTGAACTCAGTAAACCACTATCTGATTAAAACTGGAACTCTCTGCTGGTTAGGATCTGACATTTATCTTTATTATCTTTGAGACCAGACACCTTTTGAAACTTATTCAAGCATTCATCAAAGTATCTAGTAGCAGCCTTTATTGCCCTAGTGAAAATGAGGATATCATCAGCATAAAAAAGATGACTAATGTCCATCTTAGCTTTATTGTGATAAGCATTGAAGCATTTCTTATTCTCTTGACTATCAATGAGTCTTGAGAAGTAATCCAACACCAGGATGAAAATAGTACGGGAAAGAGGATCTCCTTGCTTAACACCTCTAGTAGCTTTAAAGAACCCATGTACTTTTCCATTTATGAAGACAGAATTGGCATTGGCCTCAAGCCATCTTTTTATGGTCTGGCAGAACTCCCTAGAGAACCCTCTTGCCTCCAAGCATTCCTTAATAAAATCCCAATTTACCATATCATAAGCCATCTTCAGATCAAGCTTGTAGATCACATTGCCACCTCTGCAAGGTTTCTCCAAGTCTTGTAAGAGCTCTTGAGCAAGTAAAATTTGGTCCCCTATACTTCTCCCTTTCACAAAAGCAGCTTGGTTAATACTTATCAACTTGGGTAGAGTTGG
>JXCR01139865.1:76004-89493 GCA_002079205.1 Phalaenopsis hybrid cultivar | reverse complement strand
TAATTTTTATAATTTTTTGAGTTATATTTTAATTATTAAAAATCATTTAGTGTCAAAAATGCTCTTTAACTTAGAAAATCAAGTTATGTCATCAAATGAGCTCCAAATATTTTGAAAATTTTATGGGGAGTTCTATAAACTTTAAATCACAGTGGAGAATCAAAACCAAGTCATTTAGATGTTTAATTTTCCCAATTAATTTCCTTTGTGTTTTAAGATTTTGTTAGAGTTAAATGTGTTCTTAATGACTTGACCCACGAAAATTTTTTTAAAGGGTTCTCTGGTCACAATAAACCTTCCAAAAATTTTTTGGATTTTTCTAAGTAACATGCTAATTATTATGATTAATTTATGCAAAAAATAGACATAAATTTAAAAAATATGGATCTCTATCTAGAGGTCTTCTCTAACTTTGGAAAAATCAGAGAATATCCCCCATGATAGAGGGAACAACATGCCAAAATATCAAGTCATGGTGAAATTTCTACATGCATGGAGAGTTAAAATACTCAAATTAGTATTTAATTAATTAAAAATAAAATATTCATCAAATAAACTTCAAATTATTTTCATATTATTCTCCTTAGTTCATTGAGCACTAGAATGTTTTTATTTTCTTTTTGTGGTTTTTCTGCATCATGATATGAATTTTTGAAGTTAAAAAGAATTTTCTAAATTATTTAAGTCCCTATTTTTCTATTTAAATGTGTGGCGCCACGCAATCATACGACGGCTGTGAAAACACCAGTGGCACGCTCTGGTTAGATGCCACCTTCCACTTAGCCGCTAGCTCGGCCCACGCTTTGNCTAGAAATTAAAATAATTTTAATAATTCAAATAAAACTCAAAAAATCATGAAATTTGGCCTAAGTATTTCCCTAGTCTAAGTCTTCCTAAAAAAAACTTCAATGGATTAGGCTTTGCCTTGGTCAAGTTGTTCAATTTTCTTTCAAAAATCCCATTCTTGCATATAATAAACTATATATACTAAATTAAATTTTGAAAAATCACATTTTCTCTTCTAATGTTTCAATTTACCCATGAGTGAGATGGGATAAGAGTTCCAAAGTCATTTGAATTAAATTTGATAAATTATGAAATGATAGAGCCTTAGGGGCAAAAGTGTAATTTTAGATATTTAGCCTTAATTAATATTTAGACGTAATTCAAGAATAGGGAAATGGCAACCTTTGATCTTAATTAATATATTTGGATGATTGAAACACAAGGGATTAATTGGTAGAAATTAATCTCACTTTTTCCAATTAGAAGATAAATTTGAAATTTCTTAGACGATTAAAATTCGGGAGTCTACCAAATTGTATGATCTTAGATTTAGGGGTATAATTTTGGGTGTTAAAAACTCACTAATTTAATACCCCTATTTGGTGTTTAAGTGACATTCAAATGTTTTGATGACGAATTATTATTACTTAAAATTTAATCTTTTACAAAATGACTAAGACATCCATCAGGATCTTAAGGGCTTAGTGGTGACTTAAGTTAAATCAGATTTAGTTAAATGAATTTTAGAAAAGTGAATAAAAATTGAGCACCTTTGAAACACTACAAGCCCAAGTTAAAACCAAAATTTGTTAAGTATCTTAATAACACTAACTTGCCCCTTTAAGAGTCTCCGCCTGCATGATTCTTGAATTGAATGATAAATGATAATCACCCCACTCTTAGGGATAATTGAAACATCACTGTTCATTGAACACTAGAAATATTTACAGGATGGATTAATAAGCAACATAATAAGTTTAAATGAGCTCAAGTCTTTTCACCAGGCAGTGAGGGGAAAGCATGGACCTGCCTTTTTCTCCTGACATATTGGATACCTTGGAGGTCTACTAAACTTGATATATTTTGCCTAATGAAATCATCCTTAGTCAAATGAATAGGTGATCACCAAGATATGATTTAGGATTTTGGTAGATCACCAAAACCTTATTTTTTTCACTTTACATAAAATGCCCTTACAAGCATTTTGAGTTTCAGTTGGAGATGGCGGGAAGACCATCCGAGTACGCTTTTATTGTGATTTATTTACCTACATTTTTTGGTTTCCCGTACCTTTTTTTCTAGTACGTTAATGTACTTACTCACCTGCATTTATAACCAAAATACAAACTTGCAAGCTAAACAACAATGTCACCCTGCATGAAAACCAAAATTGATAGGATAGTTGCAAAGAAAAAACCAAAATTAAAATCAACCAAGATAAATATCACCTCCACAACATTCAAAATATAAAACAACTCAAAATTTAATCACAAACATCACAAAAATAACAACTGCAATTGAATTAAGACGTCTTTATCGGATGATCGGGAATCCCTCGGAGGAGGTAACCTACGGTTGCTAACGAGGCTTCCCACAGTCTAAAGAAATACTCATTAAGTTGAGTTTAGTAAATTCATTTAGACTAAGTGAATCCAATAGAAAATAGTGGTACCCAAATGAAGGAACCGTAGGATCCTAATCGGTGTCGCTCTAATTAACTTTAACATGCCCCGATAATTTTTTTGTAATGAACTACAACCATAAGGCTGTCTAATTTGACATCATTACTTGACACACTAGAAAACCCAAACTCGCCACGACGAGGAGCTTGAAGCTAGCGCAATGGACAATACGACCATCTTCAACAGCAAAACCTGTCTTTCCCAGCTAAACCAACTTCCTTCCTTAGATTTAAACAACCAAGCCATGGGACTTCAAGGTTGTTTTCTTATGCAACATAAATCCTCAACTTATCTTTAGACCTTTGTACAATCTAAGCCCTAACTCGTCATAGGATTCTGAGGTTGTCGTTTATCATGGTCTAAATCCTCACATCTTCCAGGCTATTTGTGTGATTGTTTCACATAAATGTAAGCCCTAATTAAATAAAATTGGCAGGATGAAACACCTAAATATTTCTCCTCTAAATTGAAGCCAAACAATAGGATAGATTGAGAAGTCATCAAGGTTCTCCTTTGGATCTGTGGCATCCCCTAGTTCTTTCTCCTTTGGACTCTACAACAAAATGTTCCAAACTTGAACCATTCCCCTTTCACACCTCTTTGTCCAATTTCGTTAAAAAGTCCTATCCTTTTGACATCTTTGAAGATAATATTTCTTGATTTTTATCGAGAGTTTTCTTAGATGACTTTGGTTATCTAAGATGTAATTAACTATAGAGGCTTGCTCTTGTAGGAAGCTTGTCCAAACCCAGCTTAATATAAACCCTATTTAAATCATTGTATTAAATAGGGGAACGTATCGGCAAATAAAACGATTTCGCAGACCAAACGGATTTCATTTATTTCTTAGTTTATTTGATCAAGTCTCATCCTCAATTCTTGTGTTTATCCTTCAGGATAGATACAGGATTCAAGGCNTACCTCTAACCAGTATGTGGTCACCAGTACTGAACATCAGGTTGGCATAAAACTCCCGAATCATTGGGACAAAAGCTACTGCAAGGAAATAATAGAATTTTTCCCAATTTCTGGCAATGATCAGCCTTTTGATCTCACCACCCGGGTTTGCAAATGCCCATTATTGGATCAATCTTTTGGTCTGCATTTGTGTAACTTTGTTGGGCCTTGAAGTTAACAAATCTTTGTGAATAAAAATCCTTGGACGTCCTTCCTCTCTTAACTCGGGTAGCCATTAGAAATTCAACAAAAATCCAAATAAATTTCAAATAAATTACGAAATAAAAAATCTAACTCCTCAAACAAGATTATTTGGTAAGAAACTTTTCACCATTAGTTTTATTCAAGCTTTTTCATCAAAAATCCCAAATTTTGGATCTTCCACAATGTAAGGAAAATACATGGTGAAAATTAAAAATTTCTAAGTTAAAGTGAAGCTCTTTCCAAGAGAAGATGGAATCTATGTTTTTTGTCCTCCAAAATCTTCTCTACTGTCCTCAATAAGAAGCCTAGGTCAAGGTTCAGAGGTAGAAAATGGAGCTTGTCCGTGTGATTTCATGATTTTTTTAGGCTATCTGGCATGTTTGGATCTTTAGCGCATCATGCACCAAATCTCTATAAAACGGCGCATCTTGTGCAAGAGCTTAATTTCACTAGATTTTGGTTACTGTGGAAATCTTCTCGGTACCGCCTTACGTCAATCTCTAATTAACTCAAATGAACATTTCTAAGCATACACAAATATTATTCTAACACGAAACTTTCACAAGCAACACAAAACTCACATTTATATATCTAATTCACTTCAATACAAACTAATAGTTTTCAAGCCAACAAAACATCAAATTCATTGTTCTTAAGCAAACCAACATCCTAACATTGAAATCTAAACATCAAAATACAAAGCATAAATATAAATAGTGCAACAACAGAAAGGAAGTGCAGTCTAACTTAACAAACTGACACAAGCAGTACTAAAAAAAATATTCCGTACATAAATTAAGTTCAAACATATTATTCACTCTCGTCCTCCTGGATATCTCCCATCGATTTGTAGTACATACAGTTTATAGAATGGTCGAAATTGAAACTCATCAGTTTAATCCTCTCTAATCCAAGATGATCCATCATTTCAAAAATATTCCCAATCACATGCATAAGATTCTGCACCTCCTTCTCTATCTTCTTGATTCTCTTCAAAAGCGCATTTGAATTATAGTAGGGCTCAATAGATGATGAATTCGGAGATTCTTGATCCATCAGCATATTCACATCATTTTCATCTCCCATTCCAATAAAGTTGCAATAAACTTCAGGATCCATCGGCTTCTAACGAAGAAGCACTTTTTCCCAACTTTCATAAGGTACTTGCAATTAACTGCACGGTTGGAAAATAGTGGATGGATGTCCAAGTCCAATTGCAGATTCATTCACAATCAAATCCAAAATTGATTTTACAATTATGGCTCCAATATCAACAGGTTTTTTGATTTGAATACAATAATTTAAAATACCGCTCTCCTTAATTACCATATCGATCTTCATGGTGGGCAGTAAATTTGATGCAATAACAAATTGTCATGCCTTAGAAGTGCGATTTAACAATGATGACAAAAAACTTACATTTCCATCATCTCTAGCCTCCTAATTCACATCTTCATTTGTAAGGTACCGGTAGAGTTCATTCATATTGTCTCTCGTAGGGATAAAATTTGCATAATGGCATATAGGCCCATTCTCAATAAAAAACATCTCATTTATTCTTGAAGGACTTAACTGCACCAACCTGCCTTGGACATACACTATTCCTTGGTTGATCCCATGAAGATTTTCATAAAACTCTTTCACCACAGGGATGACTCTAGTGACAATAGTGTAGCACAACATTCCTAAATGCCTCTGTACAATAATCTCTTCCACTCAAGTATTCAGTGTGTTGAATCCTCGACTCACAAATCTCCTTTCCTTGATTAGCCTCCTCTTCACTAGAACTCGATCATGTAATTTCTGGGCATCGAAACTGATAAACTTTCTCTAGTTGAAAATTCCAAATCTCGCAGTGTTCTTGTAGTGGGATGCCATTGGATTTGAAATATAGTGGCTTTTCCCTGGTTTTCCCCCTTAAAATAGACATAAGATTCGGTTTTTAGGAGTTATAAGGAGAAGAAACCACCAAAAATCACCTTTTGAAATGTTTAAGTCATTTTCATCGCCATGGCGCATCATGCACCAGCTCTCTGAAATTTGACTCATCATGTATCAGTTTAAAAAATAAGACTATTTTTATTTTGATCCAATAAATTCTTAATTTTTTCATAAAATTAGACAATTTAAGATGTTTCTAAACATTTTTCTCAAATACACAAAATTTTTAAGGACCTAAACATAAATATACGTAAAATATTTCAAACACAAAAAAACTCAAAAGCAAACTAAATAATGATTCATATGGGTTGTCTCCCACTAAGCGCTTTGTTTAATGTCATCAGCGAGACATTTCCAGTCTCATTTTAGGTGACCCAATACTTCAATTTCCTTAAAAGTTGGTCTTTGACCATCAAGATATCATTTCAATATGTGCCCATTCACTTCAAATATTTTTCCAGTCTTGGGGTCTTCAATATTAACTTCTCCATAGGGATAGACTTGTATAACTCTGAATGGCCCTTTCCACCTAGACTTTAATTTTCCAAGAAATATTTCCAAATTGTATTGTATAACAAAACTTCTGCCCAGGTTCAACAAATCTTTTTATTACGTTCTGATCATGTCAATCTTTGATCATTCATTTATAAATCCTTGCATTATCGTAAGATTCATTCCAAATTCCCTCAAGCTCGTTCTATTGTAATAATCTTTTCTCACTAGCTTCTTTCAAATTAAAATCTAATTCTTTTTATATCCCAATAAGCTTTATGCTCCAATTCAATTAGCAAGTGACAAGTCTTCCCAAAAATTAATCTATGTGGGTACATTCCTATAAGTGTCTATAAACAGTCTTGTATGCCCATAATGTTGTATCTAATCTAACAGACCAATCCATTTTATTAGGATTAACACTCTTTTCCAAAATTCTCTTGATTTCATGATTAGATACTTATGCTAAACAACTTGTCTGATGATAATAAGCAGTTGCAATTTCAAGCTTTATATTATATTTTTCCACCAATCTTGTAATTGTTGCATTCCTAAAATGATATCCTTNATTCTCGGCATTTCATATCTTGTAAAAATATTTTTGATTAAACATTTTGAAACACTCCGAGCATCACATCGATGTAAAGTAATTACTTCAATCCATTTTGAAACATTATCTATTGCAATCAATATATACACATTTCTNCCTTCATCGGTAATGATTACTCTCGGCATTCCATATCTTGTAAGAATATTTTTAATTAAAAATTTTGAAACAATCCGAGCATCACATCAAGTAAAGTGATTGCTTCAATCCATTTTGAAACATAATCCACTGCAATCAATATATATATATATTACCAAATGAAGGTATAAATGGTCCCATAAAACCTAATCCCCATGCATCAAAAGTTTAAATTTTCAAATTAAATTTAGAGGCATTTCATTTCTTTTTGAAATATTACCTACTCTCTAACACTGATCACATGTTCTTATATATATATTAATAACTCTAAATAGAGTAGGCCAATAACATCCATATTGCAAAATTTATGAACAGTTCTATCATTTCAAAAAATGACCTGCAAATTCAAAATCATGACATTTGTGAATAATTTCATGAATTTCTTTTATAAGGCACACATCTTCTCAATATTAAATCATTACATTATTTGTACAAATAAGGATCATCCAATAAAATAAGATTTTGCATCATGAATGAATTTCTTTTCATGTTATTTTTTCAGTCCATATGGTAAAATACCACTAACAATATAATTTACAATATCAGCATACCAAGGCATTTCCCATCCTTTTACAGCGTAAAGTTGTTCATCAGGAAAAGTTTCATTAATTTCTTTTTTCCAAATCAAGTATTTCTTCTTGTTCTAGCCTAGATAAATGATCAATAATTTTATTATTAGTCCCTTTTCTATTGACTATTACAAAATAAAACTCTTGCATCAAAAGTACCCATCTAATTAATCTTAGTTTAGCATCCTTCTTTTGCATCAAATATTTAATAGCTGAATGGTCAGTATGCTCAACACATTTAGCTCCAACCAGATATGATCTAAACTTATCAAAATCATACATAATGGCTAATAACTCTCTTTCAGTGGTGGTATAATTAATCTGAGCATCACTGAGAGTCTTACTAGCATAGTATATGACTTTAAAAATCTTATCATATCTCTGCCCTAAAACAACTCCAATAGCATAATCACTTGCATCAAACATTAATTCAAAAGGTTTCTCCCAATCAGGTGAAACAATTATAGAAGCCGTGTCAATTTTTTCCTTAAAGATTCAAAGGCTTTAAGACAATATTGATTAAAGTCAAATTTTGTATCTTTTTTCCAGAAGTTGGCATAAGGGTTTAGTAATTTTTTAAAAATCCTTAATATATCTCATGTAAAATCTAGCATGTCCTAAAAAGCTTCTAACTGCTCTTATTGTAGTAGGTGGAGGTAGGTTTGATATAACCAATATTTTTGCATGATCTACTTCCATGACATTTTCTGAAATTTTATACCCGAGCACAATTACTCCTACAATCATTAATTGACATTTTTCGTAGTTTAATACGAGATCAGTCTTGTCACAATGTTCCGGAACTTTTTTAAAATGATTTAGACATATTTCGAATAAATTTCCAAATACTAAAAAATTGTTCGTAAAGACTCCAATCCTTTTTAAAATCAAATCACTGAAAATTGACATCATACATCTTTGAAACATTGTAGGTTTATTACATAATCCAAAGGGCATTGTTTGAAAAACAAATGTTCCATAAGGGCTAGTAAATGTTGTTTTCTCTTGATCCTCTGGAGCAATAAGTATTTGATGATAACTGGTATATCCATATAAAAAAACAATAATATTTGTGCCCATCCAGCCTATCTAACATCTGGTCCAAGAAAGGTAAAGGAAAATGATCATTCCTGGTGGCAGAATTTAATTTTCTAGAATCTAAGCACAGTCTCCAACCGGTGGCTTGTCTTGTTGATATTAATTCATTATGCTCATTTTTCACTACAGTCATACATCCTTTCTTTGGAACACAGTAAATTGGACTTACTCAAACACTGTCTGAAATAGGATATATTATTCCAGCATCTAACCATTTTAAAATTTCTTTCTTCACAACTTTTTCATCATAGGATTTAATCTCCTTTAAGGATCAGCTTTTAGTTCATTCTTCTAATAAAATTTTATGCATACAAATTAAAGAACTGATTCCTTTAATATCATCTAATGTCCATCCAAATGCTTTCTGATATCTTTTCAAAGTTTCCAACAACTATTGTTCTTGCTTATCATTTAATTCTGAGGATACTATAATATGTAATGTAGATAACTCTCCTAAGAATGCTTAGTTCAAATGTGTAGGAAGTGTTTTCAATTCTAGTTCAGGAGATTTCTCAATAGATGGAATCAAATTCTTTTTACCTTCTATAGAATCTAACATTTAAAATTTTTCCTAAACATAATCTAAGTCCTGTTTACTCACTTCCATATATTCATCTTGAATTTTATCCTCATTTTGATATTCCATATATTCCTTTTTAAATTCTCTTTCAAAAGTATTTTTAAAATATTCATGGCTAAAATATTTGTCAACCTTTACTAAAATATCTTCTATAACTTTTTTAGGAAAGTTAATCAAACGATCAGCTAACTGAAGAGTTACACTAGTAGGTGAAATATCTCTTAAGCCCAACCTTTTAAAAATTGATAATGACATGACATTAATACTAGCTCCTAAATCACATAAAGCTTTTCCTTAAAATAGTTTGCCAATAGTACAAGGAATTGTAAAACTCTCAAGATCTTTAAGTTTTAGGATTATAATAATTAGCATAAGGATTATTCGAACGATTGTTTATTGCATTTTAAGTCTCAAAAGAAGATTGAGATTCTATCATTTGTCCCAATGAGTTTTCCTCAAGCACAGGTGCTGTCTGAGAATAATTCATTCCATATTGATCTATCTTCTTTGATATAGCAGCTATTTGGGCAGCTAACATAGATATTGCAACAGAATCATGAATACTAGCTACTTTTTTTAGATTTACCCTTTCAGAGGGCCGTTGAAAATTATTTGTAGTCATCTCTTCAACTAATGAATATGCTTCATCGAATGGTTTTGATATTAATAATCCACTGACAACAGCGTCAATTATCGATCTAAGAGATACAACCAACCCATTATAAAAAGTTGAATTATTAACCAATTTGGCAACACATGGTGTGGACACTTTCTAAGGAGATCTTTAAATCTTTCCTAGGCTTCATAAATTGATTCCCCTTTAAAATGAGAAAAAGAAGTGATACTATAAGCTTAGCAGTTCTTGAACGTGAGAAATATTTTGATAAAAAATTTTGTGACAAATCTCCCCATGTTCCGATAGATCCACCTGCTAATGAATTTAACCACATCTTAACTTTATCCCTTAGTGAAAAAGGAAAAAGTCTAAGTCTGACAGCATCATTCAAACTCCATCATATTTAAATGTAGTGCACAATTCTAAAAAATTAGCAAGGTGTAAATTAGGATCTTCACTTGCTATTCCTCCGAATTGATTTTTTTTGTATCATTTGGATAAAGCAAATTTAAGCTCAAATGAATTGGCAGCTACAGTAGGGTTCTATATGTTCAAATGAACTTCATCTCCTGTAGGATTAGCATAATATCTTAAAAGTCTCTGGTGTTGTTCATTTTCATTTCTAGTCATACTCAAATTGCAAGCCATTTTAATAAAATGATCTATTTTATTTTTGTTATTTTCAAATTTTTCTAATAGTTCTCTCTAACTCAGAATCATAAGGTACTAAATTTTTAGATCTTACACTAGCATAAACAAACAAAGCAAGTAATTAAAAAAAAGCAAACACTCTTAATTAAAAAAATGTTCAAAACTAAACTACAAACACTCTTTTTCTATATTTTTATAATAAAAAAAATAACTTACTAATATTTTCTATTACTTCTCAGACAACGACACCAAAAACTTGATGCAGGTAGATTTAGTGTGTAAATTTTACAAAAATATTTCAATATTACAAAATACACACTACGGATATAATAATAAATATGCAACATAATCCCAACAAAAATACCTTTTATGAAAATAGTTTATCTTTAAAACTCTTTTTAAACTACCAAATCCCCGTTAAAATCAACACAAGTATGTGTATCGCTAAAGTAATAAAGGGCTATAATGGAATCCTAGATATCGATCCCACAGGAAAGTTGGAAAAACTAATAAGTAAATTCTTAAAATTATTTTATAATTTAAAAATACAAAAATAAAAGTAAAGTGTGAAGTTTGAATATTAACTACTAAAGTGAATGCTATATAAAATGTAGTTGAAAGACAAAGTTAACTAACTAAAAATTAAACTTTCAAAAGTAAAATTATGAAAACTAAATAAAGTTTTTGTTGACAAAAGATTCAAACTTAAGAAAGCATCATTCCCCTTTACAATGAGTATATGGATTTTAAAGAAACTAAAATCATTTGAAAATATATATAAACCCTCTTTTGTGGCAAATAGGAGCAATCTTATTCTTTTCCCTCTTCCAAGTGTTATAAAGAGCATTGACTAATCTAGAGTTTAGTCCCTAATTTTGTGGTTAGGCTGACAGGTTACCGGCTGCCACTTCAGAGCTCCTACTACTCTCTCCCCTGAGGGCTCATAATCTTGCATTAGTTTCCAATCAACTAGACCAAATTAGAGATTTTAATCTGTCACCTTAAAATCTATTATTCTACATCCAACAAAGTATATTTCTCTATTTATTTGGACTCAATTCCATGGATGACATACTCTCCCATGAAATCAAATGTGATTCTCCCCCATTTGTAGAAATCATAACCCTTTTCAGAACATATGTTTCTCAACATATTTTAACATTCCAATTGGCCAGATCGAAAAGTAAATGAAGATCAGAGCTCAAATCATCACAATTTATTAACATTTAAAACCATAGAAAATAAATTCAATTCTCCACAAAACCATATCCCAAAGTAGGGAGAAGGAGAATTCATGAGATGAATATGACAAAACACAGATTTCATATACAAAAATAAGTTTACAAAATAAAAGAAATAAAAGACACAACTTATCTCACAATCCTTCCCAAGCAATCCCTAGAAGTTCTCTCCAAGTCTTTCTCTCTTTACAAGCACACTCAATTCTCTCTTAGAAGTGTAATGAAGAAGATATCTCTCACCTTTCCTCTCCTCTTATAAACCTATAAGAAAATCTCCTCTTCTTCTCTCCTTTCCTTTCACGCCACCCCCACTTTCATGTCCTTTTCGTCCCCACACCCCCCCACACCAAACTCCTTGAAATCTTCCTCTTTTATTTTGGGCTGCCTATTTTTAAAAGGAATTCAAAATTTTCTCCAAAATTCAACTCTTTTAAATTCAAAAGGTGTGTCATTTGATCCAAGAGACATATCCCTTCATAAAAGAACCTTTCAAAGTGGTTAGATGTATTGAATTACTCCAATAGGTGTGTAGAACAAGTGTCCCTTTGAAAATTTGCACAAAATTCATCTTAAATTGTTTTAATCTGTAAAAAGTCATATATGGTGCATCATGAGCCAGTTTCGGTGTATCATGAGCCAGTTTTGGCGCATCATGTGCAAAGCCTCTATCAAATGGCGCATCATGCGCCAAATTTCCAAAATTTGCTGTTTTGGTTCCAAATTTTATCCTTTTTGCTATTTTTTTCTCGAAATACCTAAAAATGGTCTACCAGCAACAAAAACATAGAAATACCCTTCTTTAAAGTTAAATTTCACCAAAAATAAGCATAAAATATGTACTTAAAATAGTATATTATTTTGTTGTATCGGCTAGCTTTATTAATTAGAACCTCCTTTCTTTACCTTTTAGTATATCCCCATTGGGCCCTTCCAATCACTTTGACACCTCATTGATTTCATCCCATAAACCCTGGTTATAGATAAGCTATCATTTGTTTGTGATACAGTGGTTCACCCTCTATTTTCATGGTTCTTGTAGGCCTTCAAGCATAGTATGGACCCTATCGGGATGACTAGGTTAGTTTCATAAGCCTCATGGTTTTTGACGAGCCACCACCAGTGTGGGTTGTGAGAGTATCATTTTCAACCTCTATAGCTTGGCATGAGCTTAGATAGAATCACGATGTTCGGACTGAATAACCAACCTCTATGACACCCAATTTTTCTAATTGTAACTTGAATGTAAGCATGGCCCTTATTAACTGGAGTATTATTGGGTATCTCTTAAGAGGTAATTAACCAAAAGAATATGTCACTTTAGGAGTTTCTATTAACCCCATAACAAAATTAATATTTTTCTTTCTCTATATATGAGTTGATTATGTAGTGATTCTCATCGTGGATATTGTGCTTCAAGGTATTTCGATCCGATTTTATTTTTTATGTATACTCTTGATCTATTATACAAGCATTGCCATAAATAAGCTCTCCTTTATAATTTTTTTAACCATTTTCATCATATATTATCATCTTTCCAATACTTTTCTCCTCCAGATCATTTTAAATGTTTAAGGAAAGTTATTTACAAGGAAAAGAATAAATCATATAAGATTATATATATATATATATATATATATATATATATATATATATATATATATATATATATATATATATATATATTTATATATATATATAACCATAAAAATAAATAAATGATAATAAAAAATATATATCTATCTAAATATTCATGCTAATAATAATAGTAATAATAAAGATGGTAATATATAAAAGTGTATATACTTAAATAACAAGGAAAATAATAACTCTATGAATACATAATAAATATTAAAAACGATAATAATAATATATAAACATATGTATTAATAATAATAATAATAATAATAATAATAATAATAATAATAAT
>JXCR01139865.1:51005-66205 GCA_002079205.1 Phalaenopsis hybrid cultivar | reverse complement strand
AAATGAACTAAATAAATGTGTTAAATTTAAACACGAGATAGAAAAAAATAGTTTTGTATTTGCCTCTATAAAATAGTTTTTCAACTATTATATTTGCATATCAATGATTATGTTAATTTTTTAAACTTAAAATTAATGTAAATTTCTCATGTCTTAAACTCAAATATCGGGCCATCCACAAACAAATCATTTATTGTTTAAAGAATGATGATGCTAAATTAAAAAAAAGAATCTTCTCACTTATTATCTCTGATGTCTGGAAGTCTCTTTTTTATTTAAAAAATAAAGACAAGACATTCATAATATATTGATCCTTTCTCTACAATGCTTGTGATAGATCAAAAATAATTCCAATAATATCTTTCCTCAAATGTAGCAAAAAGAGAATTCAAATGTTTGGATTGCTTACAATAATATGCATGTTTCTCCTCTTTTTTGAGAACATATGTCATCTTCCATAAAAATTTCCAGAAACATCAACTTTTGAGAAAAATATTGCAATCAATCTAACTATTGACTCATAATGCGAACATCATCATGTACTCCACTTCATTTAAGAGAAATCTCTTGATTTAATCATTGTCATATGCTGAACTCTTCAATTTCTAATGCTTTTAAAAATATTTTCTTGTTATTTTTCTCTAAGTTNTTTAAAGTTTAGTATCATTAAAAATCACTAAAGTTGAGCATAAAATATATATGAAAAAGTAAGTAATTTTTATGCATGTCACACCCACAACACAATTTATTTTCAAACTACAATCTAACTTAAGCTTCACTCAGCAAGAAGACGGAAACAACCATTTAACCAAAGTCGACCTCATCCCTACCATAGCCAACAATTCACTTTTACAAGCCTTCACAAGCCTACAAGATTTAGTGGGATATGCTAAAATATATGAGGCAATGGTGGAAATACATGGCAAAGACACATCATGCTTACAATTATTTCTAGCAGACTGAACAAACCACAACACCATAAAAGGAAAAAATCCCAGCTTTGAATCTTGAAAAACCACTGGATTTTAAGAAAAAATACAGTCATTTAGACCGTTCCAGGTCTGTAATGGAACCCCCAATTGCTATCCCAAAACAACCCATATTCTCTAGCAAAAGAACAATGAAATTATAAATGATTGATATATTCCTCCTCTACTTTACATAATGTGGACTGACAATCCAATCTCAAACCCATTAGTTTGAGGATATCATCATAATTTAGCAAGAAAGGCAAGTGCCTCCGTAGAAAAAAGGGAATTGAACGAGACACAAATCTGCTTCAAATTTGAGGACCCCAATTCTACACCTCACTAGGATGCGAATCATTATAAATCTCCTTAGAAAATAGCACATTACCATTAATTTTCCATATGTTCTCATCCTTTTTAGAAATATCTATTAATATTTTAGAAATGAGGCTAGTTTTATGACCCACAAGTTCCCTCAACATCTGCATCTGCACATTCCAGTTACCCAGCAATCTAAAACCAACATATTGGAGTTCAAAATTGTTGGGTTTTGATCAAATAGTTTGTTCGCCCACTGATCATGCCAAAAAAGTTATATCATCCACCCCAAGATCCCAGTAGATAAATTTGTTTGTAGCCATTCTGGCTTTGAGCATAGATTTCCAAATTTTGGAATTCCCACTCCTCCACTCCACCATAGATGGGTAGAGAGAACCACAATATTTGTGAAATAGAAATTTAGCCCAAAGTGACTCACCCTTTCTGAATTTAAACCAAAACTTAATCATTTTTATTTTATCAATATGATTAAGTTCGTTAAAACCAATCCCACTAGTAAATAAGGGTTTGCAAACCTTACTCCATCCAGCCCAAATTTTATTGGAGCTACCACCAGCCCAAAGAAACTTGTTGAAACATTTTTCAAAGCAATTCTGGGTACTTTTTTTTTAGATTATGCACCTGCAAAGTATACAAAGGTGTACTATGTAAAACACTTCCCTTCTTATATGTCCATGCATCTATTTATGTGAATCTTTTTCACTTGGATACTTACCTTTTTGAGTTCTCTTCATTGGATCCCTATTTATTAGGATCCTTTTATCTTAATACATAATATTAACTTATTAAATTCTCATTCTCCTNATACAAAGGTGTACTATGTAAAACACTTCCCTTCTTATATGTCCATGCATCTATTTATGTGAATCTTTTTCAATTGGATACTTACCTTTTTGAGTTCTCTTCATTGGATCCCTATTTATTAGGACCCTTCTATCTTAATACATAATATTAACTTATTAAATTCTCATTCTCCATAGCTAGGCCCTTTTTAATAGTAGAGCCAAAAAAAAATTCAAATAGGTGGAACAACATTTTTTTTTAATTCCCTCAACTTTTTTATCTGAATTTGGGACAAGCATAAGCAATTTTAAAATATTATTTTAATTAAAATATCTTAATAATAAATGATTAAATATAAAAGGATAAAAAACCTTAAAGTTTATAGTGTCTTGTCTCCATATTCTAAAAATACTAAATAATTACAACAATATTAATGTCATCCAATATATCCTTCTCAATATAAGTAACCAAGATATCATTCATCCAGCGATCTCCAATTTATTTTGTAGCCAATTTAATATATAATCCAAATAANAGGATAAAAAACCTTAAAGTTTATAGTGTCTTGTCTCCATATTCTAAAAATACTAAATAATTACAACAATATCAATGTCATCCAATATTTCCTTCTCAATATAAGTAACCAAGATATCATTCATCCACCGATCTCCAATTTATTTTGTAGCCAATTTAATTTATAATCCAAATATAAAAAACTTTTTAACACTTGCTATTGCAATGGGTAAAATTATTGTTAGCTTTGATAACTTGAAAACGAGAGGAGGCAATGTTGTCTTTATTTATCTAAATCATTTCTTCTGGTAGGCTCTTAATCTCTTTCAAAGATAAAAATTGATATATCAAATCACATATCCATAACATTAGTTTCCAATTTATTATCAAGGAGCACTAAGTCAATTGAAGTAAAATCAGCTGAAAATAATTGTATCATCCTAATTAACATATTTTTATCAAATGAACTAAATAAATGTGTTAAATTTAAACACGAGATAGAAAAAAATAGTTTTGTATTTGCCTCTATAAAATAGTTTTTCAACTATTATATTTGCATATCAATGATTATGTTAATTTTTTAAACTTAAAATTAATGTAAATTTCTCATGTCTTAAACTCAAATATCGGGCCATCCACAAACAAATCATTTATTGTTCAAAGAATGATGATACTAAATTAAAAAAAAAAAATCTTCTCACTTATTTTCTCTGATGTCTGGAAGTCTCTTTTTTATTTAAAAAACNTTAAAATTAATGTAAATTTCTCATGTCTTAAACTCAAATATCGGGCCATCCACAAACAAATCATTTATTGTTTAAAGAATGATGATGCTAAATTAAAAAAAAGAATCTTCTCACTTATTATCTCTGATGTCTGGAAGTCTCTTTTTTATTTAAAAAATAAAGACAAGACATTCATAATATATTGATCCTTTCTCTACAATGCTTGTGATAGATCAAAAATAATTCCAATAATATCTTTCCTCAAATGTAGCAAAAAGAGAATTCAAATGTTTGGATTGCTTACAATAATATGCATGTTTCTCCTCTTTTTTGAGAACATATGTCATCTTCCATAAAAATTTCCAGAAACATCAACTTTTGAGAAAAATATTGCAATCAATCTAACTATTGACTCATAATGCGAACATCATCATGTACTCCACTTCATTTAAGAGAAATCTCTTGATTTAATCATTGTCATATGCTGAACTATTCAATTTCTAATGCTTTTAAAATATTTTCTTGTTATTTTTCTCTAAGTCGATCATGATATTTGCATGAGACACCAATAAGGTTTATCAAGTTTAAAATCATATTTAATAATCAGGCAACTTTAATAGATTTTTACCAAATGATACCAAATCTAACTAATTTAATTTGAAAAATAATGAATATAATGAGCATATTTATTTTCATTAATAGATAATTTCTTCAATCCATTAAATTCTCCTCTCCTGTTACTCACTATATCATAACATTGACCATGAAGCCTTGAGATATTTGAACCATATGTTGACAGTGGTTGTTCAATTGTTATTTTATTAAAAGTAATAGATGTGTGATAAACATGTGCAATACCAGAAAAAATGCTTAATGATTTAACCTAGGATATTTATATAGTGCAACATAATAACCATTTATTATTATACAGATATATCATGGGCTTCCTTAACTATAATTGAGAAAAAATTATCTCAAAGCTCTTCAATAATAAAATGTGTTGGTGCAATAAACTCATATTGAGTAATGTTTTTTTTTGAATTTTAGAAGCTATTAGTTTAATTTTCTTGGAGCATTCTTTAGCACTATAATACCAATATATGTATTATGTTCAACAAAAAATTATAGAAGCTAAAAAAACTTTCTTGGTTTATGGATTCACCGTCATTAAGTCCACAAAATGCCAACACTTACTTTAAATATTTTACACAATCAACGAAATCATTTACATAAGTGTGATAATCCATTATAACGTTATTGTGTATCAAAAAATTTATGGTCGTGGAGTAATAATTTAATGTCTTAGTGTTAAACAAAGATCTGTAGCATACAAACATATATGAAAAGTAGTAGGATGAGACACCAAATTTTTTTATAAAAAAAACTTGAAAGAAAAACAAATCATGAGGGTTGGACAAGTAAAAGTAATCCACTATGTAATCATAATTACGTGTCTAATTTTATCCTAAATTAGATAAGATGGACTTATCAAGATCATAATCATAGATGTAAAATAATAGTTTAGCTATAATAGCCAAAATTAGGCTACAACAAATGTGGTTCTTGGTTGTAACAACAACAGTCGGCCACAAAGTTTAGAGTTGGCTACAATAAAGGTAGTGGTTGGGCATTTTTATTATAGTTGGCAGTTGCAATAGCAACAGTTAGTCGCATAGGCTATAAATATAAAAATAGTTGTTGTCCACTAAGGTAATTGGTTGCTTCGAAGGTAGTAGTTGATCACAAAGGTTGTGGTTGGAAGCTGAAGTAGCGTCAATAATCCATAAACGTCATAGTTGGTGACTGCAAAATATTAGTTGGTGTAGAGGAAATATTTAGAAGCTTTAACAATAGTACTTAGCCACATAAGCCATAATTTTTTTACTATAATATTGTCAGTTGGACACATAGGTCATAGTTGGTGACTGCAATGTCATCTGTTAGCCATAAAGGCGATAATTGTAGCAAGTGTTACTTGGAATAGTATCTCCTACCCTAAGGATGCTTCAGGAAAGAGGATAGGATCGACAATACTATTCACCAATCCCTAGTAAAAATTGTTCCTAGGTCTCTTAGGTTGATGGTACTCCCAGTCTGATTAGAGTTATTAGCTTGTAGACTATAGTGTTTTACAAAATGTGTATAACACTGTGAACCTAATACAAATCCTTTTTGTGATGTGATTACTTTGAATGTTAAGTAAACATATTTGTATGAAAATCTAAAATAATTTTTGATGAAATATTATAAAGAACCACAAACTAATCACTTGAATCGAGGTTAGAAGTTATCCTTCCTTGGATTTCCTAGTTGGTGGCTTTTATCAGCCCAGCTCTAAGTCCCCACCCTACTAATATATTACACTTAGTCTCTATCTTTAATATGTCACATCGCCTTCACCCTAAGCCCTTTAAATTGCAATAGTCTGATGATTCATATGTGACATAAACAAATATCCCCAATTGTTCATAAAGATTTCAATACCTTATTCAAGA
This sequence comes from Phalaenopsis hybrid cultivar, assembly GCA_002079205.1. Taxonomy (NCBI): domain Eukaryota; kingdom Viridiplantae; phylum Streptophyta; class Magnoliopsida; order Asparagales; family Orchidaceae; genus Phalaenopsis; species Phalaenopsis hybrid cultivar. The sequence continues at coordinate 60,382 of JXCR01139865.1, read as the reverse complement.
CTCAAACCCTTGAGCAATGGATTTAAATGTGGCACAAGTACTATAGAGTATTTTATTGGAATTGGGGCATTAATGGGTTTTGAATCATATCTTAGTAGAACCTTATAAGATTTTATGAATGATTTTCTTCAAGGNGTATAACACTGTGAACCTAATACAAATCCTTTTTGTGATGTGATTACTTTGAATGTTAAGTAAACATATTTGCATGAAAATCTAAAATAATTTTTGATGAAATATTATAAAGAACCACAGACTAATCACTTGAATCGAGGTTGGAAGTTATCCTTCCTTCGATTGCCTAGTTGGTGGCTTTTATCAGCCCAGCTCTAAGTCCCCACCCTACTAATGTATTACACTTAGTCTCTATCTTTAATATGTCACATCGCCTTCACCCTAAGTCCTTTAAATTGCAATAGTCTGATGATTCATATGTGACATAAACAAATATCCCCAGTTGTTCATAAAGATTTCAATACCTTATTCAAGACTCAAACCCTTGAGCAATGGGTTTAAATATGGCACAAGTATTATAGAGTATTTTATTGGAATTGGTGCATTAATGGGTTTTAAATCATATCTTAGTAGAACCTTATAAGATTTTATGAATGATTTTCTTCAAGTAACATAATAGGTTCAGATGTCCTTCAAAATCTCTAGAATCTTGTAAAGGAGTTCGGAGCATAACCCTAAACCACTTTAGACATTTCTAGATCATTTAGAGTTCATCTAAGTTTATTATGTCATTGAATTAATCAACCCTGATTAAGTTAACTTTGTGTCATTGAATTAATCATCCCTGATAAAGTTAAGTTCGGTTGTGCTGCTCTAATTTGTGCTCTATGAACTTTGGTGTGTAAATTAACCCATGAGTAAGAGAAACTAATCACTCATTGTTATATTGATGAATTATAAGAGTAAGGACTCTTAGGGTAAACCTAGTTATTTAGGAACCTTTCATCTCTTGTCAATTGAACTTGAGCTCATAGTGTTTCAACGATTTTTATGATTACTTATGTTTCTTTTCTAAGCATCATTAAGTAATTTTAGATTAACCCTAGTTCAAAAGTGATAGGTTCATTTCACCTAAATGAAGCTATAGGAACAAACCCCACATAGTTTCATTAAGAATCGAGAGAGATCTTAAGGTTTGAAAACAAGTGGTTCTCAGGTTGAGCTTATCGAGGACGATGGACGGATGACGTCTTTTTTCACATGTCTTAAATGGATGGCTTGGATGCGGTCGGATGAGGGGATGGTGTGGGAGCCGTGGGCTGTGTGGTAGCTGACACGTAAAGTCTCGTGAATGGGAGCGTGTCACGTGTGCTTTCAAAGATTTTAAGGATCCAATCAACGCCTCGTGGATAAGTAAATAAATAGCGTATTTTCTTATTTCAAAAATTATAGAAACTTAAAATATCCATAACTTGGTTTAGAAAAATGTTAAAAATAAAATAAAAATACATCTGTTCTTAGTGAACAGAGGAGAACAATGTGGATTAAAAATTAAAAAAAATTCCTAATAATTATTTATAAATTAACTAAATACTCCAACTTTTCCTTAAATCATAAGTAATTAAATATTAATAAAAAAATATGAAATTTGGACAATTCATTCCTTGCAAGTTTAGGGATGTTCTCTAATTTTTCTAAAGTCAAAAGACACATCTAACAAAGGACACCCCAATTTTAAGAGTATACCACCCACATTTTGCTTAAAATAATTCTAAAAAGTAAAATATAAATCGAAAATTAAAAAAATTGGTTTGATAGGTTCATTGTTGTCAGAGAAATTTAGGAAAATTAAAAGTCAAATTTAAAAAACTTAAAATATATTTTTCTAATTTAAAATTAAGAAAAATACCAAAAATAAGAAAAATACAAAATAACTCAAAAAATCACCAAAATAACTAAAATTGAAGAAAATAACCTTAGGAAGTCTCTGTAAGAATTGTAAAGCTATATTTTTGNTGGACAATTCATTCCTTGCAAGTTTAGGGATGTTCTCTAATTTTTCTAAAGTCAAAAGACACATCTAACAAACGACACCCTAATTTTAAAAGTATACCACCCACATTTTGCTTAAAATAATTCTAAAAAGTAAAACATAAATCAAAAATTAAAAAAATTGGTTTGATAGGTTAAGTGTTGTCAGAGAAATTTAGGAAAATTAAAAGTCAAATTTAAAAAAATTAAAATATATTTTTCTAATTTAAAATTAAGAAAAATACCAAAAATAAGAAAAATAAAAATAACTCAAAAAATCACCAAAATAACTAAAATTGAAGAAAATAACCTTAGAAAGTCTCTGTAAGAATTGTAAAGCTATATTTTTGTTCATTAAAATATAAATGTATTTTCTACGTAAATAAGTATTTTTGCTAAAAATAAGTATAGAAATTAAAATATAATTTAGAAAACTAAAAAAATTAGTTTGGGGAGTTTCTTAAGACCATAAATCATAAAAATGGCCAAAATGTGTCAAAAGTAAAAATCATAAAAATGGCCAAAATGTGTCAAAAGTATTTATTTTTAGTCATCATCCATAAAATTAAAGTAAAAATAAAATATTTATTTTTAGTCTATTTTCTTAANTATTTTTGTTTATTAAAATATAAATGTATTTTCTACGTAAATAAGTATTTTTGCTAAAAATAAGTATAAAAATTAAAATATAATTTAGAAAACTAAAAAAATTAGTTTGGGGAGTTTCTTAAGACCAGAGGTATCCAAAAAAAATAAAATTAAAGTCAAAATAAAATGTTTATTTTTAGTCTATTTTCTTAATTATTTATTCATTAAAAAAACCAAAAATCATAAAAATGGCCAAAATGTGTCAAAAGGTCACAACTCACTTCGTAATTGAAGAAAAAAATTTTAAAAATTTTGCATAAATTTTGGGGATTGTAAAAAGGTATTTTAAATAATTAAATATATTTTCCTATATTTTTTAGTTAAAAATTTATAAAAAATAGAATAAAAATCTAAAAAATTTGAAATTAATTTCTCTAGGTTATCTAAAGTCATAGAGATTAAAGAAAACTATAAAAAGCAAAGTTCAAATTANATTAATTTCTCTAGGTTATCTAAAGTCATAGAGATTAAAGAAAACTATAAAAAGCAAAGTTCAAATTAAAAACATTTTCTATTTATTTATTCATTAAAATCATCAAATAATTATAACAATTAAAATACAATTCAAAAAATCATGAAAATTGGAATGATTTGTTCTCTATCCCATGTAAACCTCCTAAAATTTTCTTAAGGACAGAGGGTGTGTTTTAATTAAGTAAATGAATTAATATTAAAAATCCATATTTTTTAGCTAAAACAATTCTAGAAAACAAAATAAGAATCAGAAAAATACAAAGTTTGCTTTGGTGTCCTAATTAATCCATGAGTAGCAATTCAGCAAAGTTCTAAAGTTATTTGATTCAAATTTAAAGAGTTATGAGGTAAAGAGCCTTATGGTTGAGCTTTAATTAAATTTTAGGTCAAACGAAAGGGTAAAAGGGTAATTTTGATCATAATTGATTCCCTGGAATGATTGAAACATAAAGAGATAAGAGGTAGAAACCAATCTACACTAGTTTCTATAAGAGGGTAAAATTGCAATTAGTTAAATTTTTATAATTTGGAAGATAAATACATTGGATGATTCGAATGTGATTGGGCAAGAGATAGCTAGACAATAATTACTTAATTTGAAGCCATTAGGTTTAATTCAATTATTCAATAGAAATCAAATCCATTTCACTTAACTTTTTTTAAAATTACCAATATACTCATAAGATATCTAAGTGTTTGGTAGTGTGCTTGGATTGATCTAAAGTTATATAAAGGGATTAGAAAAGAAAGAGCGTAACTCATCTTCNATTCAAATTTAAAGAGTTATGAGGTAAAGAGCCTTATGGTTGAGCCTTAATTAAAATTTTAGGTCAAACCAAGGGGTAAAAGAGTAATTTTGATCATAATTGATTCCCTGGGATGATTGAAACATAAAGAGATAAGAGGTAGAAACCAATCTACACTAGTTTCTATAAGAGGGTAAAATTTCAATTAATTAAATTTTTATAATTTGGAAGATAAATACATTGGATGATTCGAATGTGATTGAACAAGAGATAGCTAGACAATAATTACTTAATTTGAAGCCATTAGGTTTAATTCAATTATTCAATAGAAATCAAATCCATTTCACTTAACTTTTTTTAAAATTACCAATATACTCATAAGATATCTAAGTGTTTGGTACTGTGCTTGGATTGATCTAAGGTTATATAAAGGGATTAGAAAAGAAAGAGCGTAACTCATCTTAAACACTACCAGCTCACTTAAATGATTGGGCTCACCCTTGGGTAAGTAAAAGTAAACAAATGTTTCAGAAAATGTAACAAGCATGACAAACATGAACATATGTGTAGAAGAACAAACGACACATATATGAAAGATCGAACTGAACCATAAGCATTCAGGTTTAGGGTAGGCTTAGAGCTCAACTGTGTGCTTAATAATTTAACCTTGGATAGAAGCCACCAACTAAGTAAACTAAGGAGGTCTACTCCTGACCTAATCAAGGTGATTTTCAAGTCGACTTATATAGGTTAGCACCCAAAGNTCACTTAAATGATTGGGCTCACCCTTGGGTAAGTAAAAGTAAACAAATGTTTCAGAAAATGTAACAAGCATGGCAAACATGAACATATGTGTAGAAGAACAAACGACACATATATGAAAGATCGAACTGAACCATAAGCATTCAGGTTTAGGGTAGGCTTAGAGCTCAACTGTGTGCTTAATAATTTAACCTTGGATAGAAGCCACCAACTAAGTAAACTAAGGAGGGCAACTCCTGACCTAATCAAGGTGATTTTCAAGTCGACTTATATAGGTTAGCACCCAAAANGTTAAGTTCGGTTGTGCTGCTCTAATTTGTGCTCTATGAACTTTGGTGTGTAAATTAACCCATGAGTAAGAGGAACTAATCACTCATTGTTATATTGATGAATTATAAGAGTAAGGACTCTTAAAGTAAACCTAGTTATTTAGGAACCTTTCATCTCTTGTCAATTGAACTTGAGCTCATAGTGTTTCAACGATTTTTATGATTACTTATGTTTCTTTTCTAAGCATCATTAAGTAATTTTAGATTAACCCTAGTTCAAAAGTGATAGGTTCATTTCACCTAAATGAAGCTATAGGAATAAACCCCATATAATTTCATTAAGAATCGAGAGAGAGCTTAAGGTTTGAAAACGAGTGGTTCTCAGGTTAAGCCTATCGAGGACGATGGACGGATGACGTCTTTTTTCACATGTCTTAAATGGATGGCTTGGATGCGGTCGGATGAGGGGATGGTGCGGGAACCGTGGGCTACGTGGTAGCTGACACGTAAAGTCCCGTGAATGGGAGCGTGTCACGTGTGCTTTCAACGATTTCAAGGATCCAATCAGNCTTTTAAAACCACTAAAACAACATATGAAAGCCTTCAAAAAAAGTAGTGGATTTACAAGTTTCAACATGACAGTTTCATCTCTTTAAATTAGCATTCAAATAAGCACCAAATAATGTTGTAATTGTTCTTAAAATAGTGAATGTATGAATCCTAAAATGACATTTGCTAAACANCTTTTAAAACCACTAAAACAACATATGAAAGCCTTCAAAAAAAGTAGTGGATTTACAAGTTTCAACATGACAATTTCATCTCTTTAAATTAGCATTCAAATAAGCACCAAATAATGTTGCAATTGTTCTTAAAATAGTGAATGTATGAATCCTAAAATGACATTTGCTAAACCAAAAAAAAGGTACATTAAGTTGTCGGCGCTATTTTTTGGGTGGGGGGAGTTGCCCGTAAGAAGCTGTCAGTCACCAGAATCAAAATCTCGTCGCCCGCTTCGGAAGGACGTTTTAATTTACATATATATTTAGTTTTATAAAAATATGAAAACCCCATATTTTTTATAGTTTAAATGAGAGAACATCGTACCTCAAATCCTGTATTTATCCCAAAGGACAAACACAAGACTTGAGAATGAGGCTCGATCAAATAAACTAAGGAATATATGACATNAAATCCCGTCGCCCGCTTCGGAAGGACGTTTTAATTTACATATATATTTAGTTTTAGAAAAATATGAAAATCTCATATTTTTTATAGTTTAAATGAGAGAGCATCGTACCTCAAATCCTGTATTTATTCCGAAGGACAAACACAAGACTTGAGAATGAGGCTCGATCAAATAAACTAAGGAATATATTACATCATTTGGTCTGCGAAAACATTATATTTGCCGACAAGTTCCCCTATTTAATATAAAAGATTAAATAGAGTTTATATTAAGCTGGATTAACATGCTTCCTATAAGGGCAAGCCCCTATAGTTAATTACATCTTAAATGACCAAAGTCACCGGATGCTTCCTATAAGGGCAAGCCCCTATAATTAATTACATCTTAAATGACCAAAGTCACCTAATAAGACTCTCGATAAAAATCAGAAAATATTATCTTCAAGGAATTTCAAAGGGTGGGACTCTTCAATGAGATTAGACGTAGAGGTGTGAAAGGGGATTTTTTCAAATTTGGAACATTTTTTTGTAGAATCCAAAGGAGGAAGAACTAGGGGATGTCATGGATCCAGAGGAGAACCCCGGTGACTTCCCAAGCTATCCTAATGTTTGGCTTCAGTTTTGAGGAGAAAACTTTAAGTGTTTCATATTGCCAATTTTATTAGTTAGGGCCTACATTCATGTGAAACGATCACACCAATAGCCTGAAAGATGTGAGGATTTATGTCGTGACAAACGACAACCTCAGAATCCTAAGAGGAGTTAGAGCTTATATTGTATAACAGGGCTATAAAAAGGCCTAAAGATAAGGTAAGGATTTACGTTGCATAAGCAAGCAACCTCAAATTCCTATGGCTTTGTTATTTATATGTAAGGAATGAATATTGGTTTAGTTGAGGAAGACAGGTTTTGCTGTTGAAGATGGTCGTGTTGCCCACCATGCTAGCTCCAAGCTCTTCACCGCGACGAGTTTGAGTTCTCTAGTGTGTCAAGTTATAAGGTCAAATCAGATGGCCCTATGGTTGAAGTTCCTTAAATTTTATGGGGGCATGTTAAAGTTGATTAGAGCGACACCGGTTAGGATCTTACGGTTCCCTCGTTTTGGCACCACTATTTTCTATTGGATTCTCTTAGTCCAATTGAACTTACTAAACTCAACTTAATAAGTTCCATAATTTCATTTAGACCGTGGGAAGCCTCTTTAGCAATCGTAGGTTACCTCCTCCGAGGGATTCCCAATCATCCGATAGAGACATCTTAATTTAGTTATAATTGTAGTTTTGTGTCATGTTTGTATTAAAATTTTGAGTTGTTTTATATTTTGAATGTTGTGGCGGTGAATTTTATCTTGATTGATTTTAATTTTTGTTTTGCTTGAGTTGTTTTATATTTTGAATGTTGTGGCGGTGAATTTTATCTTGGTTGATTTTAGTTTTGGTTTCGTTTTATATTTTGAATGTTGTGGCGGTGAATTTTATCTTGGTTGATTTTAGTTTTGGTTCTGGTTATGGTTGTATATTTTGAATGTTGTGGCGGTGAATTTTATCTTGGTTGATTTTTAATTTTGGTTTTGGGATATTTTGAATGTTGTGGCGGTGAATTTTATCTTGGTTGATTTTAGTTTTGGTTTTGGTTTTAATTTTGAATGTTGTGGCGGTGAATTTTATCTTGGTTGATTTTTAATTTTGGTTTTGGTTATGTGGCTGAATGTTGTGGCGGTGAATTTTATCTTGGTTGATTTTAGTTTTGGTTTTGGTTTTGGTTTTCTAAGTTGAAGTTGTGGTTTTTGTGTGATGTTTGTGATTAAATTTTTAGTTGTTTTATATTTTGAATGTTGTGGCGGTGAATTTTATCTTGGTTGATTTTAGTTTTGGTTTCGTTTTATATTTTGAATGTTGTGGCGGTGAATTTTATCTTGGTTGATTTTAGTTTTGGTTCTGGTTATGGTTGAGAGACGTCTTAATTTAGTTGCAATTGTTGTTTTTGTGGGTTTGTATTAAATTTTGAGTTGTTTTAATATTTTGAATGTTGTGGCGGTGAATTTTATCTTGGTTGATTTTAGTTTTGATTTTGGTTTTGGTTTTGGTTTTGGTTTTTTGGCTATCCTAATAGTCTTAGTTTTTCATGCAAATTTGTATAAGCACAAGAAAGATAACGCTGAAAATTGTAAAAAGCGTACGTGTCGAGTCTTTTCATTCCACCACCTGAAACTTAAAATGCATGTCAGGGCAATTTATATAGAGGCAAAAAGTAAGGTTTTGGTAGGTTTCCTAACCCTATCTCATATTTTGATGAGTCCTTAGGAGTTTAATTAAGGATGATTTTGTCAAGCAAAACATATTAAGTTTAGTAGATCTTCAAGATATCCAACAGATCTAGAGAAAGAAACAGGTCTGTGCTACTCTCTCGCTGCCTGGTGGAAAATCCTGAGCTCTTTTAAACTTATTATGTTGCTTAATAATTCATCCTATAAAACACTCTAATGCTCAATGAACATTGATGTCTTGATTATCCCTAAGAGTAAGGTAATTATCATCTGTAATTTAATTTTGAAAATTATGTGGGTGAAGACTCTTACAGAGACAAGTTAGTGTTGTTGGAACACTTACCAAATTTTTGTCCTAATTAGGCTTGTAGTGTTTGAAAGATGTTTTAATTTTAAATGATGTTCTTTTCTAATCCTTATTTAAATGAAACTTGATTTAGCCTAAGTCACTACTAAGCCCTTAAGACCTAAGTGAGTGTCTTAATTAGTTTTGAAAAGATTAAGCTTTAGGTGGTCATAATTCATGATTTGAATTTTATTTAAAAATCAAAATAGGGGTATTAAATTGATTAATTATCGACTTCAAAGTCATACCCCTAAGCCCTAGGTTCATTTTATTTTAATAAACTTCCAAATTTTATTAATTTAGAAATCTTTTAACTTATCTTTTTAATTAAGAAAGTGAGGTTGGTTTCTTTCAATTAACCCCTTATGTTTCAAACATCAAATAAATTGATTAAGATCAAAGGTTACCCATTTTCCTTCTTGAATTAAGCCTGAATGTTAATTAAGGCTAAATTTCCAAAATTACACATTTGCCCCTAAGGCTCTAACACTTCATAATTTGTCAAATTTAATTCAAATGACTTTGAAATTTTTATCCTACCTCATTCATGGGTCAATTAAGACATTAGAGGAGAAAATGTGATTTTTCAAAATTTAATTTATTTTATATAATTATTTTTATGCAAAATTAGGATTTTTCAAAGAAAATTCCTAACTTAACCAAGGTAAATCCTAATTCCTTGAAATTTTTAC
>JXCR01139864.1:26984-58108 GCA_002079205.1 Phalaenopsis hybrid cultivar | reverse complement strand
TTCATTTGGACTAAGTGATTCCAATAGAAAATAGTGGTGCCGGGACGACGGAACCGTGGGATCTTGACCGGTGTCGCTTTAATCAACTTTAATATGCCTAAGAGGATAGCTAAGTTTAAGTTAGGTTAGAATTAGGGTTTAGGTTTAGTTTAAGTCTAAAGTGATTAAGACCTAACAGATGAGGTTAGGTCCAAATTGGGATGGACCTAAGGTTTAGGTTTATGTCTAATGTAGGTTAGACCTAAGATTGAATTTAGATCCAATTTGGTTTAGACCTAGGATTTGAGGTTTAGGTCTAATTTGGGTTAGACTTAAGGAGATATAGGGTTTAAACTAAGTCCAATTTGGGTTAGACATAATGAGGTTCAAAATTATGTTAATTCTAAAGTGGTTTAGACTTAGAGATAAGCTTTAGACCAAATTTGGGTTAGACCTAAGTAAATTGGCTAATTCTAAGTTAGGTTAGATTTAGGGTTTATGTTTAAGTCTAATATAGGTTAGAACTAAAGTTTAGGGTTAATTCTACGTTAGGTTAAACTTAAACCTAGTCAAGTTGAGCCCAAATATGAACCTAATGAGCTCGGCATGAGTTTGTTTAAGCCTAAACACAATTTAAGCTTGAATTGGGCTAACCATAGGACATTAAAGGCAATCTTTTGGTTAAAGGGGATAACCTTGTTGTTGATCCCCTAAAACCATGGTACTTGGGTTGGTTGTATGCCTTAAAACCAAATTTAGGAAAATTTTGGGCTAAAGTGCAAATTTTCAATGTTTAATTTTTTACCCCTAAGTTCTTAATTTTTCATTTTAAAATTTTCAAAGGTGGAAATTAACATTTTAGGGATCAATTTTATCCTCGTGATTTTTCCTATTAATCACCAATTTTATTTTCCATTTTATGATTTTTTAAAATTATCTTTTTAAAATAATTATAAATTTGGAAGGAAATTGGTCATTTCAATTTTAGGGAAGGCCCCTAACATTGAAAAAATCAAGAAATGTTCCTAAGGGTGGGGGAAAAAAATCCCTAAAATTTTCAAAGCTTTTTGGGTTTATGTTTAATTTTTAATAATTAAAATACTCTCTCAAATATTAATTAATTAAAAATTAAATATAATTTAATTATTTCTAATTTTATTTTTATTATTTTTCCCTCTATTTATTGAGTTCAATGGTAGTTTTTTTTGTGATTTTTCAAGATAAAGTTATGAATTTTAAGTTTTTAGGCATTTTATGGAATTAATTAAATAGAAATTATGGGAATTTCTTACTTATTCAGCTTAATGTTGCGTCATCCTCATTGCTGTCGAAAGCGTACACATTCGTTGTTGGTTGCCTGCGCTTTCCACGCAAGTGCAACATTGCCCCGGTCGGCTCCCCTTGCTCTGCATGATTGCATTGTTTGACCCCATCAAGGCTGTCCATTTCTAATACATGAAAACAGACAACATCCATTCATCATGCCCATGGAACAATGAACTGAGAACCGTCCTTGATCAAACTAAAAGATACCAGTTGATTCTCAACCAAATCACTCGGGGTTTGTTCCTATAGCTTCATATAAGCTAGATGAACATATCTATATGGTTCAATGAGCATGGAGTGTTCATTTCTTTCACAAAATACTAAAGTTGAGGCTAAGTTTAGGGACTTTGATCCATGCCTTATCCCAAGAGGTGTGAACTCAATTGGGCTTGACAGAGAGCTTTGCTTGGATTTCACTGACCTCCTCCTTTCTTCAATTTGACCTAAAATTGGTCCTAGCTATAAACTAGTCCAAATTGTAGTTTGAGATGGTGTTAGGATGGGTTGGAGAGCTCAGGAAGCCATAATTTGGATTGGGGAGATCGTCTTGAGGATCAGTGAAGCATTTAAGAGGTTTAAATTCAAGTTTTAAAAGGGTCATGTCAAGGACAAAAATTGTCCTGGATTAGGGCTGAGAAATTAGGATTTTTTAGTGGTGTTGGTGGCCTGGTGACATGGGGGATTGACCAAAGGAAAATATATTAAGAATTTCATACCTATTTTATACTATTTTTGATGATATTGCACTTTAAAGAAGTGTATTTTTGATATTTTATTGTAGGAATGATGAATTAGAGTCATTGGAGCAAAAAGATGCAAAAAAGGAGCGAATTTGTAGCGAAAAGGACCAAAATATGAAGATTTGAATTAGGGCGCCGACAACGAGAAATTCCCGAGACTCTAGATTTAATGATTTAGAAAGCCCGCCGACGGCTAGATCGACGGTTATGTCCAACAATGCATTGGATGAGGAAGAATTTTGGAGGGATGCTTATGCAACTCTTGGAAAAACTCATCCACATCCTTAAAGAGAAGACTTTGGCCAAAAATAGAGGAGTCCTGGAGGTTAAAGAGGTTCTATTAGTGTGTAGAGAGTTTACTAGAGTGTCTAATTGTGAGGAATTCTTCAAGAGATTCTAAGAGTGGAGGGAAAGTGAGATATTTCTTCCTCTTTGCCGCTTCGAAGAGGAATTATGTGTGCTGTAAAGAAACGGAAGAGATTAGAGGAACTTCAAGGAGTTTTCTTGGGGAGAAATTAGAGATAAGTGTTATTTACTTGTTGTATTTTGTATGACTTTGCTTTTATATATGAATTCTTTGTTTTGTTGTGACTTCCCCATGAGTTCTGAGTAGTTTTCTCTGTCTTTCTCCTTGTCTTGACATTTTTGAAATGGTGATTTGAATTGGTTGAGCTNTGATTTTCAATCAAAAATGGGCTTAATTGGTAGAAACCCACTTCACTTTGCCAAATTACAAGATAAAAGAATGATTCCCATAATTATCAAAATTTTGGGAAACTTCATTGGCATAAAATGACTTTTGAATTTAGGGGTATAACTTTGGAAAANTGTGTTGTACTTTCATTTTTATTTTATGTTGTAATTGGATAATTTTTAATTATTGTTATAATTGTTTGATGTTGTAGTTGAATTTTGTTAAATTGTAATGTGATGTGATTTTTATTTTGTATTTTAATTGTAAGTGTTTTTTTTAGTATTGTGGATGTGTTAGTGAATTTTTGTGTTTGTATAACGTTTAGTTTTGTACTTAGTTCAAAATTTTATAACCCAGCAAATTCTTTAATGATTTATATGTATAGAAAGCTCCTATTCTTTAATGATTCTTTAATGATTTATATGTATAGACTGCAAAAAATTTCAGAATGATGAAAATGCCTAGAATACTGAGGTATGATTTAAATTTAAAATTTTTCTTTCTACTTGTATCATTTCATTTTGAAAAATTTAAGTTTGGGGAAGGGAAGAAAAAGACTAACTATTAGATGTTCTCTATTTAAATAGCTACAAACTATAGCTACATGAATTAAATTCACTACTAGTGAATTTAATTCAGGTAACTATATTTTGTAGCTATTTAAATATTATGGTAGATTTAAAGGAATATTTTTGTAATGAAAATTAATTTTGTAGATTAAGACATTTAGTATAAGAGAATAAGACAATAGTTAACTATTTAATGTAAAAGAAACTATATTTTGAAGTATTAAGAATCTGGAAATTCATTTAAGAAGAAAAGATTGGGACTCAATGATGTAAAAGCTATGAAATATTTAGAAGGTAAAGGAATGTTTTGAGTTTCAAATTTAGGGAAAGAAAGGTGATGTTTAAAATCATTAAAGACTGTCCAGATATAGTAATTCTCACTTGAAAAACAAAGAAATGGGATGTTCAAAATCATTAAAGGCTATCCAGATATAGTAATCCTCACTTAAAAAAGGAAAAGAAAGGGATTGACAACAATCCCTGAAAAGAAAAGAAAAATATATAGGATTGAAAGCAATCCAAATGAAAAAAAGAAAGAGAAAAGAAAGAAAAAAAAATATGAAAGTGAGGAGAAGCTTGAGGATATACCTAATCAAAAATTGGCTTCACTGGACCTACCTAAAAAGAAAACAAAATACATTCCTGAACTTATATTTATGAAATTTATTTTTACTAGTAAGAGTTCTTCACTGGACCTACCTAAAGGGAAAACCTAAATAAATTCCTGAACTTATATTTATGGAATAGATCTTTTACTAGTAGTGTTCTCATGAAGTTCCTATCATTTGAATATTCTAAGTGACTTAATATTACAACATATAGTCATTTTTGAAATGAATAGAAGACTAGAACTCTTAAACTTGATGAATAGATAATCTTGTAGCTACAGCGTTAATTTAATTACTTGAATTTTTTTTGAAAATTTCACTATGGTATTTATTTAAATCAAACTTATAGTATTTCTGAATTAAAACTTTACTACAATAGATCATAACTTTTATATAATACTAAAATTACTTAAGGACAAGTAATAGTTAAGTTTGGGGGATTTTGACCAAAGGAAAATATGTTGAGGTTTTCATACATATTCTACATTATTTTTTATGATATTGCACTTTAAAGAAATGTATTTTTTATTTTTTGTTGCACGAATGATGAATTAGGGTCATTGGAGCAAAAAGTTGCAAAAAGGAGCGAATTTTGAGTGAAAAGGACCAAAATGTGAAAATTTGAACTAGTGCGCCGACGGCGAGCCCAACGACACCGATAGCGAGAAATTCCCGAGAATCCATATTTAATAATTTAGAAGGCCCACTGACGGCGCCCTCGAGGCCCGTGAAGGAGAGATCGACGGTTATGTCCAAAAATGTATTGAATGTGGCTGATTTTTGGAGGGATGCTTAGGCAACTCTTGGGAAAACTCAGCCACAACTTTAAAGAGAAGACTTTGGCCAAAAATGGAAGAGGTGCTAGGGAAGAGGCTCAAGAGTTAGAGATCTTGGAGGTTAGAGAGGTTCCAGTAGTGTGTCTATTGTGAGGAATTCTTTGAGAGATTGTAAGAGTGGAGGGAAAGTGAGAGATTTCTTCCTCCTTTCCGTGAGGAATTCTTCGAGAGATTGTAAGAGTGGAGGGAAAGTGAGAGATTTCTTTCTCCTTGCCGCTTTGAAGAGGAATTTTGTGTGCTATAAATAAAAGAAGAGATTTAGAGGAACTTTGAGGAGTTTGCTTGGGGAGGAATTAGATATATGTGTTATTTACTTGTGGTAGTTTGTATGACTTTGCTTTTATATATGAATTCCAAGTTTTGTTGTGTCTTCCCCATGAGTTCTGAGTAGTTTTCTCTGTCTTTCTCTTTATCTTGAGATTTATGAAATGGTGATTTGAATTGGTTGAGCCATTAAAACGTTAAAAATGTTGTGATAATCTTTTCACTTCGATCTTAATTTACTTTCAATCTGGCCAATTGATTTGTTAAAATATGTTGAGTTTTACAGCTAAAGAGAAGATTACATCCAAGATTCAGGAAGGTCAAAGCCCTTAGAATTTGGGTGCAAATAAATAAGGAACCAAAATTATCGGGTTTAGAATTGGAGATTTTAGAGTGATAGACTAAAATCCTCAATTCAGTCCTATCGTTTGGGTGCTGAAGTGTAGATGTTAACCCTTAGGCAAGGGGAACGTGGGAGCTCCAAAGTGAGAGCCAGTATCCTCCTAACCTAGCTGCAAATTCAATTGGAATGTGGGAGCTCCAAAGTGAGAGTCGGTATCCTCCCAGCCTAACCACGGATTCAGTAAATGGAACGTGGGAGCTCCGAAGTGAGAGCCGGTATCCTCCCAGCCTAGCCATGGATTCAGTAAACATGCGTAGGATTAGTCAATGTTCTTTATGCCTGGACCAAAGGGTAAAGAATAGGTATGCTCCTACTGTGGGAGCTCCAAAGTGAGAGCCGGTATCCTCCCAGCCTAGCCGCAAATTCAGTAAACAAGTGTAGGATTAGTCAATGTTCTTTATGCCTGGACCAAAGGGTAAAAAATAGGTATGCTCCTATTTGAGGATTAGTCAATATATGCCTGGACCAAAGGGTAAAGAATAGGTATGCTCCTATTTGGCACAATAAAATTTGAACTGATTCACTTTATCCATTCACTATAATTTTATGCCAAGGAGAAGGATGCTTTCTAATATATTGAAAATCACATNCTTCCGAAGCAGGCAATGAGATTTCTATTTCGATGACTGACAGCTTCTTACGGGCAAACCCCACACCAAAAAATAGTGCCGACACGAATACATTTAGTAGATTTGGGATGCTGAGAGTTATTATTACTGATGGGGGAAGTCATTTCAGAAATTCCATAATGGAGAAATTATTAAAGAAATATCATATAAATTATAGGATTACTACTACTTATTGTCTTTAGACAAGTGGTTTGGACAAATTATTCAATCAACAAATTAACAGAATTATGGAAAAATCTATGAATCAAACAAAAATGGATTGGTTAGTCAAACTTGGCTATGCTTTGTGGGCTTGTAGGACTGCATACAGAACTCCTATAAAAAAATCCTCATATAGGCTAATATTTGGAAAAGCTTGTCACTTACCAGTTGAACATGAGCATAAGAAATATTGGGAGAGTAAAGAGTTCAACTATAATTTGAAAGATGCTGGTGAGAAAAGATTGTTACAATTAATTGAGCTTGAAGAGATAAGGAATGAGTTTTATGAAAGTGCCAAAATTTATAAAGTGCACAAGAGATGTCATATGATTGGAGCACCCTTGTGTGATTGATTGAGTATAAATATGATTGGAGCACCCTTGTAAGCTTGCGGAACTTTTGTGAGATTGAAGTATTTTTTAATTTCCAGCTTTTTCTTAAATGGACATTAGCAGTTTCATTTTTCCATTAATATAAAACTATTGGGCGGACTAAAGTTGAAAAGCTTTAGATTTTATTAGTTAAAAAATTTTCAAGCTACAAATCCATTTTTTATAGGAGGCCACTTATCATGATTGGCGGAGCAGCAAGACAGTCTCAACTTTGTGCATCTTTTAAAATTGTTTTATTGATGGGGATTTTGTTAAAGGATTTTGAAAGGTTGTTGGAATTGAGTTGGAAGTTTTGGGATTGTTGGAAGATTAATAAAAAGATTCACTAGTTTTGTGATTTTGGACAGACTTATGATTGAACTTTTCTTGTAATAGTTTGTCTGATTTTTTTTTTTAATGAAGTGTGAAAATAGTCCTCAATTATTTACACGTGGCCTTTTTAGTCCTAAGCTTTTTAATGTGGTTAACATAGTCCCTATGGAGCACTATTAGAGCCCCCAATTTAATAAATCCAGGTACCAATATGACACCTCTATAAACTCTAGGACTAAAAATGACCTTATCTTAATCAAGGCAAATAACACCACTTCAAATTAAAGTTACAATTAAATTTTTGGGTTCATTCCTTGAATCCTTAATTTTGGGTTGATTTGTATGCTTTAAAAAATAAATTTAAATATTAAAATATTCTCTCCAAATAATATATATTCTCTCCTTTCTAAACGTGTCTAGGAGTTATTGGAAGGATTTAAGCCTATAAATAGAAGGGTTTAGTGAAGGAATTTTACCCCAGATCAGTTCTAGCCCTAAAGTTTAAGAGAGAGACAAATTTTAAGATGATGTCTTCATGGGAGAGGTATTTGAAGAAGAAGGATATGACCATGAGGAAGAAATTCATTTTTCAAAGTGCACAAGAGATGTATAACGATTTCTTAGCCATTAGTATTGAAGGGATATCAGAGAAGATCAACAAAATTTAAAATACCATGTATGTATTAGAGACTAAGGTATTGGAGATTCATGAACATCTTGAGCTTGTTGGATGGAAATTGAAAATGCAATTTAGCCACACTAGTATCATAGAGGAAGTGGATAAAGAGATGTTTCTTAAGCAAAAGTGGATTAAAGAAGATTGCAACAGAGCACATCACTACCGTTCGTTTTATCAACTTTATATTCCAATTTCCTCTGGAGAGACTAATGAAAGACCTGAATTTGTTCCTTCTAATAAAGAATGGAATTAATTTCTATGTTTAAAGTTGTGTTTTTATGTGTTTAAAGATGTTGTTTGTAAGTGTTTTAGTGTTTAAGTCTTGCTTTTAGTGTTTGTGTTACTTATGTGTTTGACTGTGAAAAATTGTTAAGTGTTTTTATTTAGGAAAAATTTCTCATCCAAGACTATTTGGAATGAGAACTAAGTGTTTAAATGTATTTGTACTCGTTTCTGATTTATTATAATTTTGTTTGTGTGAAATTTTGTGTTTGTTAAGTTTAATATAAGTTTTGTGTTTTAATATAAGTTTTGTGAAATTTTGTGTTTGTGTTTAATATAAGTTTTTTTTTGTTAAATGTAGTGGCAGTTAAGTGTTTGTGTGAATATTTGTGTTGTTTTAGCCTCCAATTGAAATAGTTTCTAAAGAGAATTTTGATATATAGGAGAGTTACAGGATGTTGAAAATAGTCATTTAAGTGCTATGAGACCATTTAGGGGTGATTTACTTAGAAAAATAGTGCATTTAACTGTAATTTGAAATTTTAAAAAATCGTGCACTGGCGCCTAAGCACCACATCTCGTGCTTACGCGCGAGCAAACTTGAGAGGTAGGTGCCTAAGCGCTGATTCACCAAAACTGGTTCGTGAATGGTTAAAAGTGAAAATTTGAGCCAAAAATCGACATTTTTATCCTCCTTTCACCTTCAACCTCTCAAAAATGCAATTTAGGAGAGCTAAGGCACATCATTAAGTGGAGATTTCTTGGTGGAATAAAAAAAATTGCTATATTCAGATTTCTTAAGGTATGAGCTTTACTTCTATGCAAAAATTTTAGATTTTCACCATGTATTTTGAGTACATTTGGAAAAATTAAAAAATTCACTTTTCATGGTGAAAAATGAGGAAAAATCTATGGAAATTTCATAGGAAGTGTAGTTTAAGTTTTTGAAAGTTTGGTTTAGTGGTTTAGACTTAATTTTTGAAGTTATTGTTGGAATTTATCAAATTTGTAGAATGACACCAAGAATGAAGAGGAGCAAATGCAAAGCCCCTTTCGATTTGATTAAATTTGTTAGTTGAAAAGCTCAAGATTGGTATAGTGATGCATTAAAATCACACAAACTGATTCAGAAGCAATATTTTAGAAATCCGGGTGGAGATGAGGAAGATTTAATTGTTCACCGACAGTGGGAAGAATTCTGTTATTTCACTATTGTGGCAGTTATTTCTATTGTGAGGGAGTTTTATGCGAATCTCCATAAAGCTGAAGACAATCAAGTTATGCTTCTAGGATAGTTGGTACCTTTTTTGCTAAAGGTAATCAACTTGTTTTACCATTTACCAATAGATATGTTATGTTTTTATGCAAATTATAACCCTACTGAAGCGCAGTTAGACAAGATTTTCTCTTACTTGACTATTCAGAGAAGACTTTAGAAGTTCACTACTGAGACGAGAGTAAATTTCTCAACTTCAAAGTTATGTGCTCCTTCAAAGGCCTGACACTATTTCATTTCTGCTATTCTTCTTTCGACTAATCATCTCAGTGAAGTGACTGGATAAAGAGTGATGTTGAACTATTGTATTCTAGAGGGAAAGCTCATCAACATTGGAGCTTTTACCTGTCAGACTATCATCAGTTTTGTTACAGCTATTACAACAGCAGGTCTCGGATTTGCTTCCTTGATCTTTTCTTTGTGTGAGCAGGCTAGAGTTAAATATGATAGTTGGGAGGAAGTGTTATTTTCCATCACAAAGGCAAATGTGAAAACTTATTCTGAACATTCAATTTTTTGCTAGAGAGGAGGATTTTCTCGGAGCTACGGAATGGAGACGTCTACTGCTTCTACCTCTGCTGCTTCTACATCTAGATCGTCTACCTCACGTTCTACTACATCTTGAAGTGAGTCTACTGAGACTCAAGATCAATTATTGCAAAGGATGATGAATAATATCAATTTTACTGCTGATAAAGTCCAAAATTTTGAGCGTTTTGCAGAGCATACTGATAAGTATAATAAAAGAAAAACTGATTATGAAGAGAAATTTCACTCATCTATGGAGAGTAGAGTCTCATTAGAGGTAACGAAGGTGTACAGTAGCCTCCATATCCCAGATACCCTGATTATGAGCCTGCAAAAGTTTGCGATACCGGTGATTTNGGCTGGAGTGAAGTATGATAGTTGGGAGGAAGTTTTGTTACCTCTAAAGCCCATCACGAAGGTGAATGTGAAAACTTATTTTGAGCATTTGATTTTTGGCTGGAGAGGAGGATTTTCTAGGAGCTATAGATTAGAGACGTCTCCTGTATCTACCTCTACTACATCATCATCTAGACCATCTACTTCAAGTGCTTCTACATCTAGAGGTGATTCTACTAAGACGCGGGATGAGTTATTGCAAAAGATGATGGATAATATCAATTTTATCGCTGATAAGGTACAAAATTTAGAGTGTTTTGCATATCATACTAATAGTTATAATAGAAGGAAGAGTGATTATGAAGAGAAATTCTATACATCTTTGGAGAGCCTAATTAGAGGTGAACCAGGGGTGCAATTTCCTCCATATCCTNAAGTGAGAATTGTGATGTGATGTGTTTTCATGTTTTGGACTTGAGACATGTTTGTATGTTTACTTTTTTAGATATTGTGATGTGTGAAACTTTTATTTTTAATTGTATTTTAATGTTTGTATTAGTTAGTAGTTTTTTTTTTNTATGTTTTATATTGTGTTTTGAATTTTTATGTTCTGTTGTTGTTGTGATTGTTGAGTTAGATAGTATTTCGTTTTTAAAATTTTAGGGTAGTAACTATTGTTTTGTGTTTAGTACTGTGATTTAGCTAATTTAGAACTTAACTTAATTTCATATATGTTACAAAGTGGAAAATTTTGCTAGCTTAGATCTTAAACTTGAAATTCAGAAACTGCTACCCTGTATTTTTCTTTTATCATGTTAATGTGTTGTTCGCTTTTATACCCACATGTTTAAGAAGTCTATTGAATCTCTGCATGTTAAACTAAAATAAAATGTTAGAAAATTTGATCAAAATTAATTTTACTCCTCTCTTTAGTTTTATACTTGAATAATTATGATGTAAAAATTCCTATTAGCATGTTATTTCAATTTTTATTTCCTGCCTATATAATTATCTGATGCTAAATTGTTTAATCTTTTAAAAATTTAAATTTGGGGGAGAGTGAAAAATATTTTCAAAATTATTTGTTCTCAAATGTACTACAAGTGAATTTGATTTTAAAAGAAAAATTGATTATGTATATTAAGTTATATTAGGGAAGTAAAATTTAATTTTAGAAATGAGTAAGAAATTTAGTTAAAATTTCNAGATTTATTTTATGATTGTAATATGATATGAACTATGTGGTCTGGGCTTGCTACATTTGCATCTGTGTGTTATTTTGGACTATGTTGTGTTTTGGAATCTTATGTTTTATCGTTAGTATGACATTTTTGGTAGTTAGTATTTTATTTTTACAATTATAGGGTAGTAACTGTTGTTTTGTATTTAGTACTGTGATTTAGTTAGTTTATAACTTAACTTAATTTCATATCTATANGAGATTTATTTTATGATTGTAATATGATATGAACTATGTGGTATGGGCTTGCTACATTTGCATCTGTGTGTTTACTTGAACTATGTGATGTGGTTTGTATTTTTATGTTTAAGTGAGAATTGCGATGTGATGTGTTTTCATGTTTTGGACTTGAGACATATATGTATGTTTACTTAATTAGATATTGTGATATGTGAGACTTTTATTTTTAATTGTATTATAATGTTTTTGTTAGCTAGTAGTTCGTTTTAAAATTTTAGGGTAGTAACTGTTGTGAGTTTTATGATTTAGTAAACTTAGAACTTAACTTAATTCTATATCTGTTGTAAAGTTGAAAATCTTGCTAACTTAGATATTAAGTTTAAATTTCTGAAACTGCTAACTTGTATTTTTTTGTTATCATGTTAGTATGTTTGTTTTTATGATGAGAACATGAATCAAGTTAGTGTGTTGTCTCTGTTAATTACTCCTGTTTTCAGTTTTATACTTGTATCACTAGGGTTTAAAAATTCTTATTATTATGTTATTTTAAATTTTCGTTCCTGCTTATATATATCTAATGCTAAACTATTTAATCTGTTAAAAATTAAAGTTTGGGGGGGATGAAAAATATTTTCAAACCTGGATTCTGAGGACAAGTAACATTTTAAGTTTGGGGGATTTCGGTACACCTAAAATATATAGTATTTTTAGACACACTTTCATCCTATTTTTGGGATATTGCATTTTAATGGAAGGTCTTTTTGTTTTTTTCTAGCAGATACAAGTAAACAAGGTGAAAAATTCTAAAAGGAGTGAAAAACGATCAAATTTAGAGCAAAAAGGTGAAAAATGTGCAAAAGAGTTGTGGCGCATAAGCGCCAGATCTGGCGCTTAAGCGCCGGTTAAACAGAGAAGGTTGTGCCTAAGTGTCAGAGGCCCCGCACTTAAGCACCATTGCCAGTTATTGGGCGAGTAAATTCGGTTTCTGTGAACATTGAAGATGTTTTTGAGGTGCCCATTGGCTTAATAGGTGGTTATAAATACCGGGGACGAAAACTACTACGAAAGGATGCATCTCTTGAGGAAATACATCGAATCTAGACATTGTTTGAAGAGAAACCATGGCACCTTTTGGTAAATTATAAAAGAAAGAAGATTGAGACTTTAAAAGAGGTCCTAAAAGTATTAGAAAGATTTGAAAGTTCTTATTTGGGGAGTTAGTTTGGAGAGATTTTCAGGTACCACTTTTACTTTTATTTTATTCGTTTTGTTATTTTATTTTGAGTGATTGTGTAGAGATGAGAATCAATGGAACTTCTGATTGTAAAAGAGAAGAGGTTCAATGGAACTTCAAGAGTTTGGTGGAGGACTTGAGATAAGTTTTTATCTTTTTGTTTTAGACTACTTTTGGTTTTTAATCGAGACTTGTTATTGGTTTGACAATGACATCTTTTGTTTTAGACTACTTTTGGTTTTAATTGAGACTTGTTGTTGGTTTGACAATGATTTGTAAAAAGAGAAGAGATTCAAAGGAACTTCAAGAGTTTGGTGGAGGACTTGAGATAAGTTTTGATTTTTTTGAAGAGATTCAAAGGAACTTCAAGAGTTTGGTGGAGGACTTAAGATAAGTTTTTATCTTTTTTGTTCAAAGGAACTTCAAGAGTTTGGTGGAGGACTTGAGATAAGTTTTTATCTTTTTGTTTTAAACAGATTCAAAGGAAATTCAAGATTGGTGGAGGACTTGAGATAAGTTTTTATCTTTTGTTTTAGACTACTTTTGGTTTTAATTGAAATGGGAGAGGACTTGAGATAAGTTTTTATCTTTTTGTTTTAGACTACTTTTGGTTTTAATTGAGACTTAGGACTTGAGATAAGTTTTTATCTTTTGTTTTAGACTACTTTTGATTTTAATTGAGACTTGTTATTGTTGAGATAAGTTTTTATCTTTTATTTTAGACTACTTTTGGTTTTAATTGAGACTTATTGTTGAAGACTACTTTTAGTTTTAATTGAGACTTGTTGTTGGTTTGACAATGATTTCTACTTTTAAACTAAAATTACTTTTGGTTTTAATTAAGACTTATTGTTGGTTTGACAATGATTTCTTCTTTTAAACTAAAGATTGGTTTTAATTGAGACTTGTTGTTGGTTTGACAATGATTTCTTCTTTTAAACTAAAGTCTGATTTTTTTTCTCAAAGGATTCTGACTAGTTTTCTTTATCTTTATTCTCAAAATGATAAGTAATTAAGTTTTGGACGAAATTTGTGGAAAGTATTGATTTTCAATGATGGAAGAAGTTGTCACAACTTAAATCCATGCCCTTCATTTACTTCTTGATTTAGGATGTTAAATTTTTTTTGTGAGAACATGTAAGAACTGGGCTGGTATTGTCTCGATCAATAATTGAAAAGAATCACATGAGGTTGTATGAATGAGAATGTAGTTCATATAATTAAGTGCACAAAAATAGGGAAATATTCATTAAAGGGTGTAGATTTAGAGGACTTTAAAGTGACATGTTAAAGCCCCTAACTTGGTTTATAATTTTAGATTTTCATACGAGAATATTATCCCCCTGGTGGAGGGAATTAAGGGAACTCTAGAGTGAGAGCCAGTATTTTCCCTACCTGAGGTTATGATACGAGATGTTAGCCCCCAGGTGGAGGGAATTAATGGAACTCTAGAGTGAGAGATGGTATCTTCCCTACCTATTAGCCTTGAGGTGGAGAGAATCGAGGGAACTCTAGAGTGAGAGCTAGTATCTTCCCTGCCTAGCGATGCTAGCCCCCGGGTGGAGGGAATCGAGGGAACTCTAGAGTGAGAGCTGGTATCTTCCCTGCCTAGGCTCGAGATGTTAGCCCCCAGGTGGAGGGAATTAAGGGAACTCTAGAGTGACAACTCGTATCTTCTCTGCCTAGCCGATCTTCAGAGTTATTCAAACTTTAAATTAGCCAATGTTCTTTATAGCATCTCTAGTAAGGGTAAGGAATATTATTGCTCTTATTTGGCATAACATCATTTGCATACTTCCACAACAGAATTCCTATACTTATTACCGATTCATAACAAGAAGAAAGATATTTTCATATTTAGTGCTTTTCTTCTATAAAAGCTCTAATTATCTTTTTAATTTGTTATTGTTCTATCAAAATATTGAAAATATAAAAAATATTTAAATTTTCATTGCTACAAAAATCATCTTTAGTTTATATAAATATCTTTTTAAAAATAGAAAGTTTGTTGTTAAATAGTGCATATTATGTATTCTCTCTGTGGGTTTGATATTCAGGTCTTATTCAAAAAGTCCTATATCACTTTATAACGATACGTATACTTGTCTAGTATCCCAATATAATCTGAATTATTGTTGTACATTGCATATTAGTAGTATCCAGGGATCACTATTGCCTGGGCCATTAAAATTGTTGTTGCTATGGGTTGGAATCTGCTGATCTTTGAACTGGACTCCTCTTGGCTAGTTCAAAAGTTAAAGGACATCTTCTCCCCACCGTGGTTCTTGGTCTCTCTTTTCAAACAAATTGCCTACATGAAAACCACTCATAACATACAGATTATTTGGAATCATATTCTAAGGGAAGGCAAGAGGTGTGCTAATTGGCTAGCTTCTCAGGGGGCAGTGTCTATGGTACCAAAGATAGATGTAATGCTCCTTTAGAGCTTGTTTTTTTATAATGGGAGACCTTTATTATCTTCCTTATATTAGATGTAACACTTCTTCNATCCATGCACTTCATTTACTTCTTGATTTGGCCAATCTAGATGTTAAAATTTGTTGTGAGAATATGTAAGAATCGGGCCGTTATTGTCTCAGTCAACAATTGGAAAGAATCACATGAGGTTGTATGAATGAAAATGTAGTTCATATGATTGAGAGCAAATAAATAGGGAAATATTCATTGATGGATGTAGATTTAGAGGACTTTAAAGTGACAGGTTAAAGCCCCCAACTTGGTTTATTATTTTAGGTTCTGATACGAGAATGTTAGCCCCCAGGTGGAGGGAATCGAGGGAACTCTAGAGTGAGAGCTAGTATCTTCCCTGCCTATCTGGTCTTCAGAATTATTCAAACTTTAAACCAACCAATGCTCTTTATAGCATCTCTAGTAAGGATAAAGAATATTATTGCTCCTATTTGGCATAATACAATTTGCATACTTTTACAATAGAGTTCCTATACTTATTACTGATTCATGATAAGAAAAAAGATATTTTCATATTAAGCACTCTTCTTCTATAAAAACTTTAATTATCTTTTTAAGCTGTTATTGTTTCGTTAAAATATCAAAAATACCAAAAATATTTATATTTTAAATTCCTACAAAATTTTTTTCTAGTTTAAGTAATTATCTTTTTAAAAATAGAAATACTTTCTAAAAAGTGCATATTGCAAAGTCTTCCTTGTGGGTTTGATATTCAGGTCTTAATCAAAAAGTCTTATGTTACTTGATAACGATACGTATATTTGTGTAGTATCCCAATATAAATATTTGTATAAATTAAAAAGTTAAATTTTTATTTTTATTTAGGATCAAGTTTTTGGTTTTGTTACAAAATAAGGAAATATAAGTGAAAAATACCATCAGAACTATTGTTATACTGTGCATAAGCGTTAAGATCGGGGATCAGGAACCACCTCATCAAACTGGACTTGTTTAGTCCTCCCTCTAAGTAGTTAAACTCCTAAATATTTCAGAGGAGAATTATGAATTTAAAAGCCTATATTGTTGGAGATCCACTGCTTAACAGGAGGTTTAACCCCTTTGCTATGGATGATGATACATTTCTATTCATTAAACTACAGTCAAGAGCTAGCCAGAAATTCATGCAGACATTTCTGAATCTCTCTGATAGCAGGTTTAGTTGCTTTGGAGAAAAGAATGATATCAGATGCATAAGATAGATGGTTGATATCAATATTGGATCTATGGTTGAACTGAGTATGGGGAGAAAACTTTGAAACCATGTTAATCATTTTAGATAGACAATCAAAAACCAATATGAAGATGATGGGGGAGAGGGGGGCACCTTGTTTGATACCTCTGGTAGCTTAGAAATAACCATAAGTATTATCATTTATGAGCAAAGAGTGGGACTTATTGCTGAGCCATCTCATAATTAACTTGATGAAATTAATAGAGAAACCTCTGGTCAGCAATACCTCCTAAATGAAACTCCAATTGATAGTATCATATGCTTTGCTAATATCTAGCTTATAGATAGTAATCCCTCCTCTACAACTTCTGTCCATATCCTAAAGCATTTCTTGTGCTAGCAATACATTATCAAAAATGCTCTTATCCCTGATAAAGGCAGTTTGGTTGGGACTGATAATCTGGTTCAAGTGAGGTTGGAGTTAAAAAAAAATCACTTTACTGATGTACTTGGTGATTACATTAGTTAAGCTAATGGGTCTGAATTGATCCCAACTCTTACTATTGGAGTCTTTGAGGATAATAGTAATAGTGGAGGAGGTGAAATACTTGGAAAGGAGGGGCTTTACCCTTGAAAAATTCCTGAATAACACATATGATCTCCAACTTAATATTATTCCAAGCTTTCTTGTAGAAATCAACCATATAACCATCTGGACCAGCTGCTTTGTTACTATTAATAGAATCAAGAGCAGATTTAATTTCCTCTTCTGTTGGAATAGAGGTAAGGTTAAGGCTGTTATTGTAAATTCTTTTTGAAGTGACGAGGTTTGCCTGCACAGCCCTTCTAACAAAGATAGGTTGAGTAAACAAATTTTAAAAATGGGCCACAACACTTTTAGCTGTGGAATCAATAGTATTTAGCCAATGCCCTATGGAATCTTTAATTTGATGAATTTCATTGCACTTCCTTCTATAGTTGATGCAGGCATGATAATATCTGGAATTTCTGTCTCCTGCACAAAATTTGGTTTGGGATGCTTTCTGGTGTAGTAGCTGCTTCTGTAGATTTATAGCTTGAATAAAATTTTTGTTAGCTGTAATTAATTCAACTTCAGATGAAGATTCATCAGCAAGTTGCAATTCTAACTTGTTAACCAAATCTTCAGCTTTAATAACCTTGGTACGTAGATTTCCAAATACATTCCAGTTTCATTTCTTGAGATGAGCACCCAATTTCTTTTGCAACACCCAAAGCTTAATCCATGGGTTGCCATTTTTATAACTCTTCCATATGAAATCCACTTGGGGTAGGAAGTTAGGATGAGCAGCCCAAACATTTAGATATTTGAAGGGAGATTTGACTGGACCTGGTCAGTCCTATATTCTAATAAGGAGTGGTCTATGATCATACATAGTCATGTAAAGATGTATCACTGAGGTATGTATGAAATCATTCAGCCAACTATCATTAGAAAGTATTTATCCAGTCTCTCCCTCTAAGTGAACTTGGGGCCAAAAAACCCAGGTCATGCAAGCCAGCCAGTTTTATGTTATCATTGAAGAGATGCATTTTGTTTGGGCAGGTGGTCTCCCTCCAGACTTTTCACAGGGAGAGGCTAAGTAGTTGAAGTCACCACTGGCCAACCATTTGGAGCAAAGAGATTGAATGATAAGGTTTAATTCCTACCATAGTTCTTTTTTTTCATTTGCAGTGCAACCAGCATAAACAAAAGTTTTCAGGCAAGAATGGCCAGCCAAAGAAAAAGAAATGTGAAGAAATTGGGGGTGGTCCAGCAAAGTGTGCCAAGTGAACTCCCTTTTGCACAGAAGCCAAATCTTGTTGTTGAAGTTAGAAGAAAACTGAAAGCCAAGGAATTT
Source organism: Phalaenopsis hybrid cultivar (assembly GCA_002079205.1). Classification (NCBI taxonomy): domain Eukaryota; kingdom Viridiplantae; phylum Streptophyta; class Magnoliopsida; order Asparagales; family Orchidaceae; genus Phalaenopsis; species Phalaenopsis hybrid cultivar. The sequence goes on along the minus strand of JXCR01139864.1, from coordinate 39,919 downwards.
GTTTATGATTTTATTTTGATGTTTAAGAAACATTGGTTCAAGTAAAGAAATGCACTAGAGTTTATGCATCCTATTCAAATTTAAGAGCCTATTAAGGCACCTAGGATGAGTCAGTCCCCTAACCTTCCAACAAAGGATGTTAATCATATTTTTGTTTTCCCCTCCTTCTAGTTCTTGAGAGGGAATCCAACAACGTGTTAACAGATCTCCCAGTAGCTAAGCTATCACTTTGTAGGCTCCTTAATTATTGGAGCCCTTTTTTCTTCTTCCTAGATTTGTGTATCTGTCATTCCTCCTCTAAATCAATATCCATTTGTCTCAAAGGATTATCTTCAAAAGCTTCATTTAATGTTGGTTTCATCCATGGAAACTCAGAGATATCAACAGAAATTGAAGCTTAGATGATTATGGGTGCAACATTGGCCTCCAGATTCTAATCTATGCATAAAGTTGCCTCTACAAGGACTTCAACATCATGAGATTCAATAGGAGATGATGGTTCAAGAATGATAGAATGCTAGACAAAAAAAGTTAGGCTCCACTGATGGAATTGGAACAAGAGCATTGACATTAGAGGGGCTCCTTCAGGTGGTTATTTAACTTGTTGGGGGACTGTCTAAGAGCACCTGCAACAGGTTTTTTGGGTTGGTATGTAATATGAAGCAACTGCTATCAATATGAAAAAATAATTTGCAATTGTCGCAGTAATATGGTCTTTGCTCTACTACTATATTTTGACAAAAGCCATTGTTAACAAGACTGAGCCAAATTTCCTCCACATCTGGCTGGGTAATATCTCTTTAAACTAGGTTCCTAGCCACATATGGTCTAGATACATTGAAATTGGGGGCATCCAATTTCATAGGCCCAAGGCTCTGCGAATAGTTTACAACACTAGGTGATTAAAAAGGTGTAACTTCGAGCCAGACAACTTGAACCATATAGGGACAATTGGAGTCTCTTGGTAGGGCCCAAAATCTATTGTCCATTTCAATAGCTTCATTGTGACTCCATCTAAATGGAGTATGTGTTTTGCAAATAGCCTGGCATAATCTTCTTCCTTGGCCAAGTGAATCAAAATATGCCTGCCATCCACCAAGCCCGCCTTCCAAGCACCAAAAGCTTGAGTTCATCAAACTACTTCCTGATAATATCCATTTTAGATGGCTAAATTGAAATTTGCCAATAATTGTGAATTTGCAAGCCTCTGCCACCTATTGGATTTCAGTCAGAGAAGAAGGCATCTAGCTTTCCACCTTTCTTCCCTAGAGGTTTCACAAACAAACAGTTCACTTTACCATCTGCAACATCATTGTAATTTTGAGAAAAAAATAATTTTGTCAAAATTCGACAATGTTTTAAAGCCTTTCCCAACAACATCTACAAAAGTAGCTTTTGGCCATTGAATGTTGGTTTCCATATCAATAGGGGTGGAGGAGGCCATATTCAGTAAAACCCAAGTGACACAAACTCAAAACAGTGAGGGAGAGTCACTCACGAAAATGGAACATTACTCAGGAAATTTAAAAAGAGGAAGCCTGGGAAGGGTAAAAACGATACCAATGCAGCCATCAAATCAGACCAAAGCAAACACCATCTAAAAGCACAAAAAAGAAATAGAAGAAGGAAACCAAACCAGGAGGAAATTGCTGAAGCAGCTCCTGACATCATGGAAGAAACCCTATCAGAGCAAGGGGAGCAGTCGCCATTATTCTGCTCTCTTAATATATATATATATATATATATATATGTATGTATGTATGTATGTATGTATGTATAAAGATGAAGGTGGCTAAAGGAGCTCTGCTAGGGTTCTTGGCGAAATGAAGATCCCCTGGTGCTGTCTGGCGGCGCATGGTTGTTGCTACTGGGATTTATGGTTTAGTTCCTCTAAGGGGTTTTCTTGAGGCTAATTATTGGTTTTCATCTTTCCCGAGTCTATGAAGAAGTTTAAATTTAGTTATTGTTGCATTGAAGGTGGTTGGGAACTACTTTTAGCTCTTTTAAATTCTTCATGGCTTTCCCTATTAGTGTGGACACATGCACAGTGGACTAAGGCCACATATGCATGAGTGGTTTGTAAAACTAATGATACCCTCAAAGATCCTGAAAACTTAGTTTTTCCTCGGACTTTACATGATGTGGCTACTGGTAAAGGAACATGTCTCTGCATTCACCCTTTACGGGTGAAGATGGGGAACCTGCCATTTTCTTCTCTGAGCAAGACATGAAAACTGTCAATGAGGAGGTGCAGTTCACTTTGGTTGGAAAGTTCATATTGGGCCATCCAAAAATTGAGTTAGTTAGAAATTATTTTGAATCACTGAATTTTATTGGGGAATGGAAGGTGGGATTACTAGATAGGAGACATCTGCTAATATAACTCATAGTTGAGGAAGATTATGCTAGATTGTTTGCTAAAAATTCTGTTATGATAGCTGGAACATCAATGAAAGCATCTCCTGTGGTTCTTCTTTGGTTTAAATTTCCTGGGCTCCCTCTCCAATTCTTCAATATTAATGCTTTGTTCAACATTGGTAGAGCTCTGGGTACATCACTTAAGGTGGATACACCTACCTACAACAAAGTCAGGCCTGCCTCTGCAAGAATACTTTTTGAGAGGGACATCACCCTCTCTGAATTGAAAAGAGTCTGGATTGGGACTGAAGAAGCTGGATTCTAGAAGGAAGTGGTGTTAGAGCAAAAACCTTACTACTTTCAACATTGTAAAATATTTGGACATACTTTGGACAGGTGTTATAGACTCCATCCCCCCTCTAAAAGGAATTCTAATATAGCTAAGCAGGAAGCTCCCCAAGCTGTGAAGGTTGTCAAGCCCATTTTAGGTGAAACTCCTATTACACAGAATTCATTTAAGGATCTTCTTGGATCTGTTTCTACTCCATCTAATATCCCAGTTTTAGAATCCTTAATTCCCATGAGGAAGGAAGCTTATGAAGTGGAGATTGTATCCCCACCTTCTACTGATCTTGTGCTCCCTGGTGGGAGTGTGGCTGAGGGCTGCCGTCCCCACACTACTAACCACCCACAAACAGTTCCTGAAACTAAAACAATAATAGAATTGTAGAAAACTTTGGAAGAGGATTGGCACATCCACACTGCTAAAAAGAAGAAGAAATAAGCTACTGAGCTTCAAAAACTCCAAAAAAGGATATCTATTATGACACAAGGAGGTGGATCTAAGGGGAAGGTTGGCTCTTCCCCTAACATTACTAGAGGTAGAACCATATCTAGATCACAACCTTCTCCTCACCCCTCTGTAAAAGATAATTAACTTACTATGTTAGAATATTAGGGGATTTGCTCGCCCCCTATCCCTTAAAAGAATTATACATTTGAACAAAAAATTTTAGCTTTGGTGCATTGTTATTTTTGAACCTATGGTTCATAAGTATTCTCAAAGACTAATTAATAAGTTCATTGATTTTACTCATTATGCTAACAATAATAATAAGATTTGGATATTTTGTAGAAAGGAAATCATTTGGCAGGTACTGGTGGACCATCAATAGTTTGTGCACATTTCTTTTTCTATGAATGGCCAAATGGGGCAGACTTCTTTCATTTATGCTGGTTATAAAAAGGAGGACAAAAAATAACTCTAGGAAGGCATTCATAGCATCAGTAAACATATGAACTCTCCATTGCTAGTGGGGGGAGACTTCAATTGTAAAACTAGGGGCAGGTCCCCCAATCTCTCAAAAATGACTCTTTTCTCTGATAATATCCAATCAGCTGGGCTATTTGATCTTGGTTTTAAAGGACCTGCATTCACTTGGAAGAGGGGAAAGATATGGGAAAGATTAGATAGAATATTGGTAAACAATCTTTGGTACTCTTAGTTTTTGCTGACCTATGTTACTCACCTAAGCCTAGCTAGTTCAAACCATAGACCTTTGCTGGTCTCTATTACCCCTCCCTGTAACCTTGGGTAGCCTCCCTCTTTCAGATGCCTCAAAATGTGGTCTACCCACCAGAATTTCATTATAAATTGTTTCTACCAATTGGAGTGGGGTGAATAATCCTGTCCTCATGATCAAACTTTGATCCTTCAAATCAAGACCGGTAAAGCCCTTATGAGATGGAACTGAGATTCTTTTGGCAATGTCTTTACTATTGTCAACACTGCTGAAAAGGAGGTGGAGCAACTAGAGATGGATGTCCAAAATGGGCTTGCTGAGGAAAATGCATTACTCAGTTCAAAAAATAATCTTCTCAATGCCATTGAACATCAAGAATGTTTCTTAAGCAGAAGGCTTCTATCAATATCTTCACTGACGGAGATAAGAACAATAAATTCTATCATGCATATATTAAATATAGAAGTAAATGTAATATTATTGATTCTATCCAATCTGCTGAGGTAATTTGGCTCAAGGATAATGACTCCATTGCTAGAGATGTTGTATCTTATAATAAGCAACTGTTAAACCATAATGATGATCACAGGTCACCTATTGACAGGACTCACTTCAATGTAGACAGATCTTACACCATGAAACTCAAGCTCACTAATCCTCCTACTAAGCAGGAGATTTGGCTGGCTATCAATTCCATAGACAGTTCCAAATCTGCTAGTCTAGATGGTTTCACTGCAAACTTTTATAAAAATATCTTGGGACATTATCATGAGGGATGTTACAAATGCTATTAAGAGTTTCTTCCAAGGCAACAATCTTCCCCAGTACTTCAGAATATAGATTTACTTTGATTCTCAAATCAGCTGTTCGAAAAAACTTGGATCATTTCAAACCTATTTGCCTCACTTCTCTCATTAGCAAAGACATCAGCAAATTCAATGAAAAAATGTTGCAGCCACATCTAGACAGACTTATTTATCCCAATCAATCTGCCTTTTTCAAAGGGAGATCTATAACTAATAATGCTCTTCTTGCACAGAATCTGGTACTAGATTTAAATAAACCTTGTAGGGGGTAACCTAATTTATAAACTTGACATCAGGAAGGCCTATGACACAATCAGTTGGACTTTTATAATGGATAACCTGTCTGCTAGAGGTTTTTCTGCTGAATTTTTTTCTCTTATACATAGGTGGCTTTCTAATATTAATCATTCTATTCTCATTAATGGACAGCTAATGGGATCTTTTACTGTAGCCAGAGGACTAAAACATAGGGATCCACTCTCACCTACTACCTTCTTTTTGGCCATTGACTATTTGTCCAGACTTCTCAAGCAAAACCTTCTCCTTTATAACTACTCTAGATATCATCATAGGTCTAATTTGGCTATTTCTCATCTTATTTATGCAGATGATATCATGGTTTTCTCAAGCTCACATAAGTCTGCAGTTAAAAAAGTTATCAAATGTCTCAATACCTTTCAGGATCATTTAGGGATGTGTTTTAATCCTGACAAATGCCAACTGGTTTTTCAGAAAAAGGCTTCTCCCAGCTGCAGGCAGTGGATATCTGAGTACACTAGTTTTTCTTGCACCCAACTCCCACTCAAATTTCTTGGTGTTCTTCTTATTATTGGCAAAACTAAGCAAGTCCAATTTGATGTGGTTCTAATTAAAATCATTTCTTAGCTCTCTTGCTGGACTAATTCCTTTTTATCTAATGGTGGTAGAATCACTTTACTCAAAAGCACTACCACCACTTTCCCTTCTTACATACTCCAAATGAAAAACCTTAAGAAAAGCACAAAACTACAATTAAAAAGGTCTTTCAAAGAATTTTTGTGGTCTGGGCAAAGACAGCAGCTACATTGGGCCCCATGGCAGAAGGCAACAAAACCCTCCATTGCTGGTGGCATTGGCTTCAAAGGACTTCAGTAACTCTTTCAAGTCGTTTGTGCAAAATTTGGATTAAATTTAGAGCTCAATCCTCCCTGTGGGAAAAATTTATGTTGCAAAAGTACTGTGAAAATCAGCACCCCTCCCTCACTATCAGAAAATTGGGAGACTCTAAACTGTGGGTTAGCATGCTCAAACTTAGAGATCAAGTAGAAAAACTTTTCCTCTGAGATTTGGGCAAAGGGGAAGTGAATTTTTGGTTAGACCATTGGTGTCCAGAGGTATGGTCCACTCCTATTTCTAACCCCTCTTATACACACATTCAGGTAGCTGACTGTTGGGAGGAAGATCGTTGGTCAATCCCAAAATTAAGTACACTTCCACAGGAATCATTCATCACTCATATCTCAAAGCTACCTTTTTATAGGGGTAGACCTTATAGAATCATCTAGCAGGTTCATACTAGTTAAATTATCAACAAAGCCCTTTATTCCAAACTCTTCTGTTGGAATGAGGTCTAATGGGGGGATGTTATCTGGAATAATTTCCTTTCTCCATCTATGTCCTTTTTCAGCTGGAGAACCCTTCATAACTTATTACCTATTGATGATATTCTCAAAATAAAAGGATTAAGAGGCCCTTCTAGATGTCATATGTGCTTGGAAAAGGAAGAATCCATTCCTCATCTATTTTTTAAATGCAAATTTTCTCAGGATGTTTGGACTGAACTGTTTACACACCTAAATCTGAGGAAATTGATTTTTCAGTGGATCATTTACAGGAGTGCTGGTATAGCTGGAACACTAAAAAATTTGCCTCCATTTTTTTTTAGTTTCTTGGTTCATTTGGATGGCCAGAAATCATGCTAAATTTTAGGTCAAGCTAACTTCTATTGCTTTGGTTATGAGAAATTGCATGTCATTTCTCAAAAAACTAATCCAACACAAGAAATTCCCTAATATTTTCTCTTCTTCTCCTGGAATTTCATGTCATCCCCTTATCTGCAAAGTGTTTTTGAGGCCTCATATTCCCTCCACTATCAAAATTAACATTAATGGGAGTTTTTCTGAATATGGTGCTAGTGTGGGAGGGATCTTCAAAAATTACTATGGGAAGTGTCTACTCTTCTTCCCTACTCCTGTAATTGCATCTGATGTATTGGAAACTGAACTCATTGTTGTGTATTGGGCCCTTATGCTTGCAGTAAAGACCAATTGGACTCATATATGGATTGAGGTGGATTCCACTATACTAATTGATTTGTTAGAGCATGCGAGAAAATCTTCTTGGAAACATTCCTACTGGCTACAGAAAATCAAATTGGTAAGCTCCCAGACAACCACACAATTTTCATTCAACTACGGAGAAGGGAACATGCTTGCTAATTGGCTTGCTAGATATGGGTTGAATTCTAACTTCATTTCTGTATACTCCACCACACCTCCCCCTCTTAGATTTTTGCTTTTTGGGGACCTTTTTGATGTCCCCTATTTCAAAATTGAAAACTGAATTATCTTCAATAGATGGTCTTTTCTTTATATATATATATATATATAAAAGGAGACAAAAGCTCCTAATTCAGTAAAACATAAACAAAGGTTACAAAGGACTGGTATTAGAAACTCCTTAAATTAAACACCTAGTCTAATAAAAGGAAGAGCCACAAAGTCTCCTTTCAAAAGTAAAACTAAAGGAGGGGTGGGGCTTTTGCAGATCAGTGGTTCCTCAAGATTGAGGGCTAGCTTGGAAAGCCAATTTGCTAGTCTATTTCCTTCTCTATATGTATGGGAAAAAAGGACTCTTTGTCCTAAACACATACTTTTAATATTTTTAAACCAACATTTTAGAAACCATGGAGCAAGTGTCCTCCCCTCATGAATGTTGATTAAAATCTGGAAATCAGATTCTATAATTAGATATCTAAAACAACACTTTTGTGCCATGAAGATTGCCGAAAAGATTGCTTGAGTTTCAGCATCCAAAGGGTCCTCAGCCCATGTTGGAGAAAGGAAGTGAAGCAAACAGTCACCCTTTTCATTTCTGAACACTCCTCCAGCATTTGGAGTAGAAAAGCTACCATCTGTGTTTACTTTTACCCACCCCTTTGGAGGGAAAATCCATTGAATTAGTACATAAGAGATTTTTTAGGCTTGTTAGTGTTAGAGTAGCAAAGAATATCTGGTTGTTTCTTGTGACAAGAAAGTTTCTGCAGATAACTGTAACTACTGGTGGCAATGGCAGCACTTCCAACTTAACTTCCTCATACTTGTTCTTGTTTCTAGCCATCCAAACTAACCAAGATGTAATGCAAGGTAAAGGGGGTAGAAAATGGGCCTGACAATCCTTCCAGCACATAGAAAAGTCATGCCAAGAAAGCATGATGGTATTTAACTTCAGTTTTGGCAACAGAAGACTCCAAACTTGTTGAACAACTGTACATTTAAAAAACATATGCTGAAGGGATTCCTCCTGTGATCTACATAAAATACACCTGGATGGGCCCCTCAATCCTTTTAATTTCAATATATCATCTGTGGGGGGATGAAACCATGGAAAAGTCTCCAAGAGAAGAAAGACATTAAGAGGGACAAAAATTTGCTCCAAGTTATTTAACCCCAAGGGACCTCCTGCTGAGGGAAGCAATATCTAAAGATGGCTGCTGACCAGGTCTGAGAAATATTCTTCTTCAAATTTAGTTTGTCTTTCTTAGAATAATCAATTGAAATTTTCAAAACCTTATGGAGTTGACTATTATCAAGAATGTTTTGTAGAGCTTGTTGGTTCCAATTGCCATATGTCCATAAATCTGCCACCTGAGTAGATAGATCAATAGAAGATAGAGATTGAGGAGTAATTTTTCCTTCTCCAGTCGAATTGTCTAACCACAGAATAATCCTGCCTTCTCCCACTTACCAAATAAAATATTTTCAGCCTTGGACCTCACTACCAACATGTTTTTCTAGGTCCTTGAGTTTCCCAATTTCCTAAAAATACGGGAGGGGTGCAAGTACTTGCAGTATTTGTCTTTCATAAATTTAGCCCAAATAGAGGTCTTGCTCTAAAAATGATCCAAAGTTTGCAAAAATTAATTTGAATAATCTGTTGAAAGCTTTTAGAACCCAATCTACGAGCTCTAGTGCTGCTACAGATCTTCTGCCATTTGACCTAGTGTACTTGCTTTCTCTGTCCAACCCAAAGGAATCTATTAAATGTTCTTTCAAGAGTTGACTGGATTGATTTCATCATGATAGATACCTAGGATAAATAGGAAGGAAGAGTAGCCAAAACACTTTTAAGAAGAGTGACTCTACCTTCATTAGAAAGGAAGGAGTTACACCAACAATTAAGTTTATCCTAAATTTTTATTACAATATCATCAAACTGAACTTGTCTAGTTCTTCCTTTTAACAACAAAGTGCCCAAATATTTTAATGGGAGGGAGCTAGTGCAAAAATCAGTCAGGTTAGATATCTAGTGCTTAATCTCAGGCTTGACCCTTTTGCTAAAAATAGTTTGACATTTTTGGGTATTGAAATGCATCCCTGAGCAGCCTTGAAACTTTTCCAGACATTGAAAAATCAATTTAACTACAGGCTTAGTGGCTTTGGCAAAAACAATTACATCATCAGCAAAGGCTAAGTGATTAACATCAATATTGGATTTGTGACTATATAAAGAGTGAGGTGAATTGGACAGAAGATGATTACAAAAACCTAGACAAATAGCCAAAAGAAAGAATGAAAATGGTGGGAGATAAAGTATCACCTTGCTTAATGCCTCTGGATGCATTGAAGAAAGCATGAGACATGCCATTTATGAAAGTAAAATGATAATTGTTTGTTAAACTTCTCTTAATCAGAGAAATAAAGGGAGTAGAGAAACCTTTAGAAGTTAAAACCTCCTCAATGAAGCCCCAATGAATGGTATCATAAGCCTTATTGATATCAAGTTTGAAAATGAGATTCCCTCCTCTGCACTATTTATCCAAATCCAGAACTAGTTCTTGGGCCATGAGTACATTTTCCACAATACTTCTCCCTTTAATGAAGGCAAATTGGTTTTCACAAATTAGGCGGGGTAAGTGAGGTTGAATTCTATTAGAAATCACTTTACTAATGATCTTAGTCAAAACATTAGTAAGGTTGATAGGCATAAAGTGGTCCCAATTCAGCTTAGAGGTGTTCTTGGGGATTAAAGTGATAGTAGAGCATTTGAAGTAGTTAGGGAGTTCCTTTCCTCTAAAGAAGCATTGCACAGCTTCCAAAATATCACCTTTGATGATCTTCCAAGACTTTTTGTAGAAGTCAGTAGAAAATCCATGTGGGCCAACCACTTTGGAATTATCAATGGAGTCAAGGGCTGACCATACTTCCTCCTCTCCTGGTATAGAAGCAAGATCAAGGTCCTTTGTATAGTCCTTATCCTTTCTGAAAAGTTCCTACTGAATAGGAAATCTTGAATTAGGAGGTTGAGTAAAAAGGTTTTGGAAGAAGTTAACTTCACTAGAAGTAATAGATTCAGTAGAATGAAGCCAATTACCAGAAGTCTTTGATCTTGTGGATGGTGTTGCATTTTCTCCTATAATTAATACAGGCATGAAATTTTTTTTAGTTTCTACCCCTTCACAAAATTTGGTCTTTGTTGCTTTTTTAGCCTAGAAGTCCTCCTACATAGAGATAACATTCATTAAGATTTCATTTTCCACCATTAACTCCTTTTCCATGGCAGAGTTGGATTCTAAAGTAGCCTTCAAATGAGCTACAGTCCTTTCAGCCTAAAAAAAATTTAGATTAATATCTCCCATCACAGACCAATTCCATTTTGATAGATGTTTACCCAGTTTTTTTTGCAGCATCCATAATTTGATCAAAGGATTTGGATGGCGGTAGTCCTTCCATACCATAGACACTTGATTAAGAAAATCTTGGTGGGAAGACCACATGTTGAGATATCTAAAACTTTATTTTTGCTTTATAGTAGAAGCTGAAATGGTGATAAGCAATGGCCTAAGGTCTGAACCAGTCATACTTAGATTCTGAGTAGAAGTATGCAAATACTCACTCAGCCAAAGGGAGTTAACAAGTATTCTGTCCAACCTTTCCCACAATGAGCTTCTTCTCCAAGTGAACCTAGGGCCATTAAAACCCAGGTCAAATAAACCAGCCATGATAATATTATCATTGAAGCTATTTATCTGATTAATATCAAGAGGACTACCACCCAAATTTTTGATGAGGCAGGAAGATAGTTGAAATCCCCACCAACCATTCAAATTGAGTTGCAAAACCTGCTAATAGAAAGAAGATTGTCCCTTAGCTCCTTTCTGGCATAGGTAGAACTTCTAGCATAAACAAAAGTAGCCAAACCCACTGACCCCCAATATTAAACTGAATATGTAGAAATTTTGGATGATCCCACAGTATATTAAATAAAACCTCCTACCTACAAAGCACCCATATTTTTTTATTTAAATTTGAGAAATTAGTGAAACCAGAAAAATTTTTTAGGATTTTTTGAGAATTTTTGAATGCCATAGGCTCCAAGATAACTATAATCCAAAATTTATGCATCCTATTCAAAGCAAGTAATATGTTAAGGGATTTAGGATGTGCCAACCCCCTAAAATTCCAACATAGTAAGTTCATCATCTAAAGGAGATAGATTTCCCCCTCCTTCTGGTTCTTGCCATAGCCTCCTTCTTTTCTAGATAAGAATTTATGTCCGTGAGAGAGTAGACACCTTCCTTCACAGTTTTTAATTCATGATTTCCCTTTTTCTTCTTTCTAGATTTTTGGACTTGTCATTCCTCTTCATTTGCATAATCAATTCCCCAACTAAGGAATCATTCACTAGATGATCCCTATGGTCCACCATAGTGTTGTTCTGAAGAACAAAAGCTGCTTGAAGAGCATTATTGAGAGGTTCATTATCTATGTCTGCATCAGCACTATCTGTAACCTGCTCACCTGTAGGTTCTTGAAACTATTCGTGAAGCCCATAAGGTTTTGCCTCAAAATTGGGAAGAGACTTACCCAAAGGAGGATCAGCAGATTGAAGATCAGCAATATTAGCCCCAACCCCCAAACACAAGTTATGGGCATCCTGAGAAAATTTAGGGGACTGCTCATCAACCTCATTGGGGGCCACAGGAGTATTATTGGCCATTTTCCTAAGATGGGGATGCAGTTTAAAGAATCTATTATCAGTGTGTCCAATCATTTTACTGTGGTAACAATAATAAGGCTTTTGTTCAAGTATGACCTTCTGCCAACCATTATGTTCAGTTCCCAACCATATTTCATCAACTTCAGAGAGGTTAATGTCCCTTTCCACCATAATTCTAGCAACAAAAGGTCTAGATAAATTAAAGGAAGGGACATCCAATTTGAGAGGTTTGCCTAAGGCTTTCCCAATGTTGAAAAGGACTTTATGATTGAAAAAATGCAGCTTAAGGCCTGGGAGTTTAAACCAAAAAGGTACTATGGGTAGCTCCTTGCTAGGGTTAAAATCAATGGACCATTTGAGGATCTTCATAGTGATCCCTTCAATCTATAAAACCTGCTTGAAAAAAATTCTAGCATAATCATCCTCCCTAGATAGATTAATTAAAATATGCCTTCCATCAAGAAGGCCCACCCTCCAAGCACCCTTGAGCTTGATGTTGTCAAAGAATTTTTGAATGGCATCCATTTTAGGGTGTCCTAATTGAAACTTCCATATGGGAGTGAAATTGGAGACCTCTGTCAAACCTTGAATATTCTCCTCAGAGTAGAAAATGGCCATCTTTCCACCTTTCTTGCTTAAAGGCTTGATAATGGTGTCAGCTACCTCATAATAAGTTTGAGGGAAGACCAGGTCATCATAATATTTGATAGTGTCAAAACCTTTCCCAAAAATATCAGTAAAAGTTGCCTTAGCCCATTGAATGTTTGTGGCCAAATCTAAAGTATTTGGCTCAGCCATCAAACAACACTTCAATAGAACAGTAGACTTTTTGAAAAAGAGATCACCCGGGAAGGAAGAAAACCAGAAAACTAGCAAACACCAACAAAGAAGGGATCAAGAAGAGCAAAGAATAAGAGAGAAAACAAAGCAAAGAAGGAATGAGAGCCACCACCAACCTCAGCCATTCCATGGAAACCCTAACAGAGCAAAC
>JXCR01139864.1:0-26868 GCA_002079205.1 Phalaenopsis hybrid cultivar | reverse complement strand
TCTTATATATATATATATATATATATATATATATATATATATATATACAATAAATTATGGTGGTGGCAGCCGAAGCTCTGCTAGGGTTTCTGCGACCATGAATGTTGCTGGCCTGCTTCCTTGCTAGAAACTCCTTCTTGTTGGGTGGCTTAGTGGTGGAGTAAGTTTGGAGCCTCTCTTGAGCTTACTGAAGTTTTTACTACTCTCTTTTCTGCTTCCCGTGCTCCATTTTTTCAAATATACTATTCCATTACCGACTTGAGAGAGGTTGCTACTGCTGTTTAGCAGAACTCTATAAATGGCTAATCCTATTGATCTTGTTAAAAACATTCAGTGGGCAAAGGCCACCTTTTCTGATATTGTAGGGAAGAGCTCTGATTTCCAAAATGATGTTGAACACATGGTATTCCCTAGTTCTTACCATGAAGGAGTTGGGGACAATGAGTTTGCTTTCATTAAACAGCTTAGTAGAAAGGCTGGTAAACCGGTTGCTATCTTCTCAGATGCTGACATTTCCTCCCTATCATCTTATTTCAAGTTTACACGTATTGGTAAAGTTCAATATGGGCATCCAAAGATGGAGGCTGTGAGAAAACATTTTGAAGATTTAAAACCTCTCAATCCTGCTCTTCAAGCATCTGTTGTTCTTCAAGACAACACTATGGTGGACCATGGGGATCATCCAATGATAGATTCCTTAATTGAGAAATTGCATTATGCAATGGAAGAGGAATGACAAGTCCAAAAATCTAAAAGGAAGAAAAAGGGAAATCAAGAAGGTTGGTTTAGTGGATGGAAGACATATGTCTATTTGTCTATCTAGGGAGGAGGACTATGCAAGACTATTCTCCAAATAGATTCTTTATACTGAAGGTATGGCTATGAAGATTCTAAAATGGTCTCCTGATTTTGATCCAAACCAGGAGCCACCCATTGTACCTATTTGGTTTAAGTTGCGTGGAGAAACTTCATTTTTTTCACCATCAAGTGTTGTTTACCATTGGTACTACTTTGGGCAGACCACTAAAACTTGATGTCCCAACTTATTACATGTCCAGACCCTCAGCTACAAGGATACTGGTGGAGAGAGACATCACACTAATTGAGTTTGATGAAATCTGGTTGGGCACTGCCCATAATGGCTATTAGCAGAAGATTGTAATGGAGTAAAGGCCTTACTACTGTACTCACTACAAGATGTTTGGCCATACTAATGCAAGGTGCTATAGATTACATCTAAACATTAAATCCAAGCAAAAAGGTTCCTCAACTATGATTGTAGCTCCATAATCCACACTAGAGCCTCCTCCTTCTAGCGTCACAAATTTAACTTCCTAGCCTTTTATCTCTGAACCAAAAAAAAGACTGGAAGCTCCTTCTTCAAGTAAAATTCCTCATAACCTTCAACTAGCTGGTCCTGAACAACTGTTGGAAGCTAATACTCATCTAATTGTTCTAGTGGAAGTTATACAACAATAATAATCAAAATTAATTCCTGCAGTATGATCATGATACTGCATATATGCAACAAAATAACAATAATTCTGATTATATTTTTCACTTATATTTCCTTATTTCGCAACAAAACCAAAAACTTCATCTTGAAGAAAAATAAGAATTTAACTTTTAATTTATATATATTGGGATACCACACAAGTATACTTATCGTTGTCAAGTAATAAAGAACTTTTTGATTAAGACCTGAATATCGAACTCACAGGGAAGATATACAATATACACTTTTTGGAAAACTTTCTATTTTTAAAAAAATGATTATTTAAACTAAAGACGTTTTTGCAGTAAAGAAAGTTTAAATTTTTTATATAATTTCAATATTTTGATAAAAACAGAACAAACTTAAAAAGATAACTTCAATTTTTGTAGAAGAAAAGCACTAAAGAAAGAAAATATCTCTCTTTATCATGATTCAGTAATAGGTATAGGAATTTTATTGTGTAAATATGCATATTGTGTTGTGCCAAATAGGAGCAAACATATTATTTACCCTTACTAGAGATGTTATAAAGAACATTGGCTAATTTAAAGTTTGAATAGTTTTGAAGACCGACTAGGCAGGGAAGAAACTAGCTCTCACTCTAGAGTTCCCTCGATTCCCTCCACCTGGGGGCTAACATCTTGTATCAGAACCTAAAACAATAAACCAACCTAGGGGTTTTAAATTGTCACTTTAAAGTCCTCTAACTCTACACCCTTCAATGAATATCTCCCTACTTATTTCCACTCAATCATATGAACTACATTCTCATTCATACAATCTCATGTGATTCTTTCCAATTGTTGATTGAGACAATATCAGCCCGGTTCTTACATGTTATAACAATAAATTTTAACATCTGGATCGGCCAAATCAAGAAGTAAATGAAGTACATAGATTTAAATCATCACAACTTCTTCCAACATTAAAGATCAATACTCTCCACAGCTTCCATCTAACACTTAATTACTTATCATTTTAAGAAAAAGATAAGGAAAACTACTTAAAATCCATGGAGAAAACAAAACGACACTTTAGTTTAAAAGTAGAAATCATTGTCAAACCAACAACAAGTCTTAATTAAAACCAAAAGTAGTCTAAAATAAAAGATAAAAATTAATCTCAAGTCCTCCACCAAACTCTTGAAGTTCCTTTGAATCTCTTCTCTTTTACAACTCTTTCAATATAGAGATCTCTTAACTTTCCCAGTACTTTCAAGACCCCTTTCAAAGTCTCAATCTTCCTTCTTTTATAATTCTCCAAAAGGTATCTTGGAATCTCTTCAAAATGTGTCTTGATTTGATGTATTTCCCCAAGAGATGCATCCTTTCACAATAATTTTTGTCCATGGTGGTTGTAATCACATATTAAGCCAATAGGTACCTCAAAAACCTCTTCAAAATTTGTAAAAACCAAATTTACTCAACCAATAACTGCCACTAGAACTTAAGTGCGGGGCCTCTGGTGCTTAGGCGTGGCCTTCTCTGTTTAATCGAAGCTTAAGCGTCGGATCTGCCGCTCAGGCGCCAAAACACTTTTGAACATTTTTCACCTATTTGCTCCAAATTTGATCTTTTTTCACTCTTTTAAGCATTGTTCACCTTTTTACCTGTACCTGAAAGAAAAACACAAGAATATCTTACATTAAAGCGTAATATCTCAAAAATAGTTATAAAAATGTGTCTAAAAATACTATATATTTTAGGCATATCAAAATCCCCCAAACTCAAAATTTTACTTGTCCTCAAGTGACTCTTCAATCTTTAAAAAATAAATACGTATGAAATGTATATGAGTTTCTTAAGGAGTTACTAAAATTTAGATTTAGAAATATAGTTGTCCAATTTAGAAAAAATATTCAGTAAAAGAGACCAACTTAAGGTTTAGAAATTTTAATCTTAAGAAAGATGAAAATATGAGTTCTTATCTAATTCAGAAATATTGTAAGCCTTCTAAATTTAGAATTTAGTTCTTTTATTATCTCCACTTAAAAATTTTTATTAAGAATAATTTTACTAACTATATTATATATATAAGCTTAAGATTTTCTCAAGTCTTATATTTTAAAAAGAACAAATGTAGAACCAATTTTTTATTAGGCACTAATCCTCAAGCTTCTCCTCCCTCACTTTTTCTTTTTCTTCTTTTTTTTAACTTTTACTTTTTCTTTTTCTTTTCTTTTTCTTTTTTTAAGCAACGATTACTATATCTAGATAGGCCTGTAATATTTTTGAATTCTACTTTTCCTTTCCTAAAGCAAAGTCTTGATACAAAACTTTTACTTATAAATATAATAATAGCTTTGTAAATTCTTTTTAATAAAAGAAATTTAAGTGTTAAAAATAAAAGTCTAAATTTCTAAAATTTTAAAAAATACAATGTTTCTTATTAAAGATAGTTACTAATATTAATCATTTTCTACACTAAAAAGTTTTAACTTAAAGTTTTTTCTTCTAGTCACTTATATTTATCATTTTCTATACTAAAAATTTTTAACTTAAAGTTTACTTATATTAATCATTTTCTCATATAAAAACTTTTAACTTAAAGTTTTCTTCATTACTAAAAATTTTAACTTCTCTTACTCATTTCTAAAATCAAATTTTACTTCCCTAATATAACTTCATATACATGATCAATTTTTCTTTTCAAATCAATTTCACTTGTAGTTCATTTGAGAACCAATAAAATTCAAGTTTTAAAAATATTTTTCATCCCCTAAATTTAAATTTTTAACAGATTAAACAATTTAGCATCAAATATATATAAGTAGGAATGAAAATTAAAATAATGGCTAACCGGAATTTTTATACCCTAATGATACAAGTATAAAACTCAAAATAGGAGTAAAATTAGTTTTGATCAAATTTTCTAATATTTTCATTTCAATTCAACATGTAGAGATTCAATAGACTTCTAAACAGTGGGTATAAACATAAAATCATACTAACACACTAACTTGACTTCACAATCTCAACATAAAAACAAACTCGCAAACATGATGAAAGAAAATGCAGGGTAGCAGCTTCTGAAATTTAATATAAGACCTAAGTTAGCAAGATTTTCATCTTTTTCAAAAGAGGGTAGCAGTTTCCTAAGTTTCAAATTTAAGACCTAAGTTAGAAAGGTTTTCAACTTTACAAAAGACCAGAATTAAGTTAAGTTCTAAACTAACTAAATCACAAAACTCACAATAGTTACTACCCTAGAATTTAAAACATACTACTAACTAACCCAAACATCACAATAACAATAAAATACAAAATTCCAAAACACAATACATAGTATATATCATCACAAAGATACAAATATAGCAGTACCACACCACATAGTCCACAACATAAAAATAAACAACACATCACAAATCTCAAGTCCAAAGCACATAGTCTAACACATATAACAAACATAAAAATCTATTAATTCGACTCCTCATCTTCTGAATCACCGCTATAACACTTTTCTGTAAGCTCATAATCAGGATATCAAGGATATGGAGGAAATCACACTCCTGGATCACCCCTAATTAAATTCTCCAGAGATGAGTGGAATTTCTCTTCATAATCACTCTTTCTCCTACTATACCTAGCAGTATGCTCTACAAAATGCTCTAAATTCTGAACTTTATCAGTGGTAAAATTAATATGATCGATCATCCTCTGCAATAATTGATATTGGGTCTCAGTAGACTCACCTCTAGATGTAGAAGCACGTGAGGTAGATGGTCTAGATGTAGAAGCAACAGAGGCAGTAGCAGCAGACATCTCCATTCCATAACTCCTAGAAAATCCTCCTATCCAACCAAAAATAGAATGCCAAGAATAAATCTTCACATTCACCTTAGTGATGGGCTTTAGAGGTAACAACACTTCCTCCCAGCTATCATATTGAACTTCAGCCTACTCACATAAAGAAAATATCAAGGAAGTAAATCCCAGACCTGCAATAGTAATGGCAGTGACAGAACTGATGATAGTCTGAGAAATCAAAGCTCCTATGTTTATGAGCTTTCCTTCCTGCATACAATAATTTAACATCACTCTTTCTCTAGTCACATCACTGAGATAATTTGTTGCTAGCAGATAAGTAGAAATAAAATAGTTTCAGGCCTTTGAAGGTGTACATAACTTTGAAGTTGGGAAGTTGACTCTCCTCTCATTAGTGATCTTTCAAAGTCCTCTCAAGTAAGAAATAATCTCTTCTAACTCCGTTTCAGTCATACTATAATTTGCTTCAAAACATAACGTTTCAGGCGGCAGATGATAAAAAAAGTTGATTACCTCCGGTGAAAAAGGTACCAACTTTTTTCAAACCATGACTCTATTGTCTTCAGCCTCAAAGAGGTTTCCATAGAAATCCCAAACAACAAAAATAACCGCCACAGCAGAGAAACAATAGAATTGTTCCCACTATTGGCGAATGATCAAATCCTCTACGTTTTCACCTGGATTCCTAAAACACCGCTCCTGAATCAGTTTCGGTGACTGCAACGCATCACTGTACCGATCTTGAGCCTTCGAACTAACAAATTTACTCGAATTGAAATGGCACTTTCCTTCGCTCCTCTTCATTCTTGTTACCATTTTACAAATTTTATAAATTTCAAAAATAGCTTCAAAAATAAGTCTAAATTACTAAACAAAACTTTCAAAGTATAAACTACACTTCTTATGCAATTTCCGTAGATTTTTTCTCATTTTTCATCATGAATAGTGAGTTTTCAAATTTCTCCAAATGTGCTCAAAATTCATAGTGAAAATCCAAAAATTTTTCATAGAAGTAAAGTTCTTACCTTAAGGAACTTGTATCTAGCAAACTTCACTTGATTCCACCAAGAAATCTTCACTTTAGATGTGACCTAGCCCTAAAAAATTGTGAACTCCAGAGGTTGAAGGTGACGGTGGAGTTAAAAATGGTGACTTTTGGGTTGAAATTTTACTTTTAACCATTCGTAAACCAAATTTCGTGAACCGGCGCTTAACCGCGGGTAAATGGCGCTTAGGCGTCTACCTCTCAAGTTAGCTCGCATTTAAGCGTGAGATGTGGTGCTTAGGCGCCAGTGCACGATTTTTAAAATTCTTAAATTAAAGTAAAATGCACTATTTGTCTAAGTAAACCACCCCTAAATGATCTTATAGCACTTAAATGACTATTTTCAACTTCCTATAACTCCCTTCTCTCTCAAAATTCTCCATAATAACTATTTCAATTTGAGGCTGAAAATAATATAAATTTTTACACATGTAAACTTATATTAATTTACGAACAAGTACAAATACCTTTAAACACTTAATTCTCACTCCAAATAGTCTTGGATGTGAAAATTTTTCTAAATACAAATACATAACAATCATTTCACAATTAAACACATATAAGAAGTCATAAAAACTAAAAACAAGACTTAAACATTAAATCACTTGAAAAAAACAACTTCTAACACACAAATTCTGACACTAAACTTAATTATATTCTTTATTCAAAGGAACAAATTCCTGTCTTTCATAAGTCTCTCCAGGAATATAGAGTTAATAAAACAGACGGTGGTGATGAGCTCTGATACTATCTTCTTCAATCCACTTCTACTTTATGAACATTGCCTTATTTGATTCCTCTATATAACTTGTGTGGCTAAATTTCATCTTCAATTGCCATCCAATATGCTATAGATGTGCATGCAACTCAAGTACCTTGGTCTCCAATAAAGCCATAGTATTCTCAATTTTGTTGATCTTCTCTAATATCCCTTCAATACTAACGGCTAAGAAACTGTTATACATCTCTTGTGCACTTTGACTAATGAACCTCTTCCTCATGGTTTCTTCCATCTTCTTCAAATCCATCTTCCATGAAGACATTTTCTCTAAATCTCACTTTCTCTTAGACATTTAGAGCTAGAAATGATCTGGGGTAAAATTCCTTCACAAAACCTTTCTATTTATAGGCCTAAATCCTTCCAATAACTCCTGGATACATTTAAAAACTACCTTGTCACATTTTTTACAAACTAATTAGCATTTAAACCTTCTAGAATATTAATTTCACACATGTGTTTAAATTGCCGCGCTTAAGCGCCAGTGCCCATTTTTGCACTAGTTAACTTAACATCCAAATTCTCATTCTAACATGTCTTGGTCACTAAATAAAGTTTTAAAATCTTTACTAACACATAATAGTTTTAAAAACACTACCCCAATTTTCTTAATCACACACAAAACAACAATCAAAATAAAAACACACTAATAGCTATGGGTTGCCTCCCACAAAGCGTTTGATTTTACGTCGTCAGCCCAATGTAACCAGTGCTTATTATTGTTGACCCAACATCATTCCATCATTAAACTTATGTTGATCCCCTATAAAATAAGGTTTCAATCTATGTCCATTAACTTTAAATATTTTCTCAAACTTAGGATCTTTAATATCCACAGCTCGATAAGGATAAACTTTTATCACAACAAATGGGCTCATCCACCTGGACTTAAGTTTGCCTGGAAATAATTTTAACCTTGCATTATATAGCAAAACTTGATGCCTTGGCTAAAAATTTTTAGTAAGAATCCTTTGATCATGCCAAATCTTCTTCTTTTCTTTATAAATCTTGGCACTCTCATAAGATTCATTTCTTATCTCTTCAAGCTCATTTAATTGCAATAATCTTTTCTCACCAGCATTTTTCAAATTATAATTGAACGCTTTAATCGCCCAATATGCTTTATGCTCAAGTTCAACTGGTAAGTGACAAGATTTCTCAAATATTAGCCTATATGGGGACATTCCTATAGGAGTTCTGTATGCAGTTTTATAAGCCCATAAAGCATAGTCAAGTTTGACTGACCAATCTATTTTTGTTGGATTCACAAATTTTTCCATAAATCTTTTAATTTCCCGATCAGATGATTCAACCAAACCACTTGTCTGAGGATGATAAGCAGTAGCAATCCTAGGATTTTAATGATATTTCTTTAATAAATTCTCCATTATGGCATTTCTAAAATGGCTTTCCCCATCAGTAATGATAACTCTCGACATCCCAAATCTACAAAATATGTTCGTTTTCAAATACTTTGCAACACTTTGAGCATCACATAGAGGTAAAGCAATAGCTTCTATCCATTTGGATACATAGTCCGTTGCTAAAAGAATTTATAAATTTTTGAAAGATGGTATAAATGGTCTCATGAAATCTAATCCCCAAACATCAAATATTTAGCTTCTAACATATAATTAAGGAGCATATTATTTCTTCTAGAAATATTGCCTACTCATTGACATCTATCACAAGTTTTGATATAAGCAATAACATCTCTAAAAATTGTAGGCCAATAGAATCTAGATTATAAAATTTTGTATGTTGTTTTATCAACACCAAAATGTCCCCCAAAAGCAAAATTATGACATTTTTGGATAATTTCATAAGTTTCTTCTAATGGTAAATAATTAGATCCTTTCCTTGTTTATATAAAAATGGGTCATCCCAAAAATAAGTTTTAGCTTCAAAAATAAATTTCCTCTTTTGTTGGTATGTTATTCCATAAGGTATAATATTGCTAACAATAAAGTTCACAATGTCAGCATACCACGGAACAAAACACGCCACTCATTAATAGTGAACAATTTTTCATCTGAAAAATGTTCATTAATTTCTTTTTCAAAACAGAGTGGTTTTTCTAACTCAAGCTTGGACAAATGATCAGCAATTTGATTTTTAGTCCCCTTTCGATCTACTATTTCAAAATCAAATTCTTACAAAAGAAGAATCCATCTTATAAGTCTAGGTTTAACATCCTTCTTTTTCATTAAGTACTTAATAGCAGAATGTTTTATATGCACTACACAATGAGTTCCAATTAAATATGATATAAATTTCTCAAAAGCATATATTATTGCTAATAACTCTTTTTCAGTTGTTTTTGAGTTTCTATAAGAGTTTTACTAGCATAGTAAATTACTTTGAAAATTTTATCATATCTTTATCCTAAAACAACTCCTATAGCATAATCATTAGTATCACACATTAATTCAAAAGGTTTTCCCTAGTTTGGTGAAACTATAATTGGTGCAGTGATTAATTTTTCTTTTGATAAATTAAAAATTTTTTGGCAATCTTCATTAAAATTGAAAATTGCATCTTTCTCCAGTAAATGGCATAATGGCTTAGCAATATTTGAAAATTCTTTACTATATCGCTTGTAGAATCCAGCATGTCCTAAAAAATCCTAATTTTTCTTACATTTGTTGGATAAGGTAAATTAGCGATCACTTGAATTTTAGTAGGATCTACTTTGCCTATGAGGACGTTAAACAATAGTTAATGGCAGCTCCTGTTTTGGCGGGCGCTATCCTAGGGAAACCTTTGATATTTTATACCACGACCTTAGACAACTCTCTGGGAGCCCTCTTAGCCCAAATCAACGATGAGGGTAAAGAAAACACACCTACTACTTGAGTCGTCGTCTAATACCGATGGAAGTAAGATATTCACTTATTGAGAAGCATTGTCTAGCTTTAATTTTTGCCACCCAGAAGCTTAGACATTACATTCTCTCTCATAAAATTACCCTAATCTCGAAAGTTAATCTGTTGAATATTTGATGACCCGACTAACACTCTCCGGACGTCTAGCAAGATGGTCAATGATTTTATTGCAATTTGATATAACTTTTGTTCCCCTCCGTGCTATCAAGGGACAAGTTCTAGCAGACTTTCTCGCTGCACACCCACTTCTAACTGGGTCCCCTCTCAATGATGAACTAGCATATGAGCAGAAACTACAAATGGAATTCTCCAGTGCTCAACGTTGGGAGATGTACTTTGACGGAGCTTCGTTAGCTAAAAAAGACAAAGGATCATGCAAGGTCATACCAACAAAGAAGGGATCAGTTTGATCTTTATCACTCTAGATAAGGGTATGATGAGGTTCTCATATCACTTGACAGAGCCATGCACCAACAATGAAGCATAATATGAAGCTTTAATCATTGTATTGGAGTTGGCAATCTCAATGGATATAACAGACATTGTCATCTATAGCGACTCACAACTTGTCATCCAGCAAGTCGTCGGACTATACAAAATTCTGAAACTAAGACTAGCAGAATATCACTGATACACAATGAAGTTGCTGGAACAGATTTCCTATGTGAATTTCTACCAAATTTTTAGGGGAGATAATGCCCATGCCGACTCTCTAGCAAAACTCTCTAAGGAGCTGGCGTGTCCCCCAGAGGATTCTATTGAAATCACCGTACAAAAAAGACAAGTTTTGTCTCGAATCGGCCTCAAAACTCTATACAAGCTCAAAAAAGAAGAAGTAATAAATTCAGTTACTGATATCAATGAAGATTGGTGCAAGCCATTAATAGAATATTTGCATACTAGAAAGCTACAAGAGGATAAGTCTGAAGCACTTCACATTACAAAAAGGGCTATGTCATACACCTTAGTTGGTGGCGTCCTCTATAAGAGATCATTCTACCAGATGTGGCTACAATGTTTAAGCAAAGTCGAGGCACAAAATATTGTCAAAAAAGTACATGTCAGATTGTGTGGCGCTCACCAGTCTGGGCTGAAGATAAAAATGAAGATTAAAAGACTCAAATATTTTTGGCCAGCAATGATGTCCAACTACATGGATACAACCAGAAAATGTCAAAAGTGCCAAGGTCATGGGGTGCTCTTGCACCAACTCCCGAATGTGCTACACCCAACCATTGCCTCGTGGCCATTCACGTTTTGGGGCATGAACTTAATAAGTCCGATAGACCCTCTGTCTTCTAAAGGACACAGGTTTTTACTTGTCGTTATAGACTATTTCTCTAAATGGGCAGAGATAGTGCCGTTATGAGAGGTTATGGCACAACACGTTCTTAAATTCTTTAAAAGCCAAATTGTTTATCATTTTGGAGTATCGTGAAGAATAATTTCCGACAATGGGACAGCTTCCAAAAGCACTAAAATCAACAATTTTGTCAAAAGACACGGGATAGATTGGAGATACTCTAAAATTTACTATCCTAGAGCAAATGAATTGGCTGATGCCTTTAATAAAACACTAGTACAGATTTTGAAGAAAACATTGGATGACAACAAAAGAGATTAGCACAACAAACTGTTAGAAGCCTTGTGGTCCTACCGGACGACATTCAGGACTCCCACTCAGTGTACACCCTACATGCTCGTATACGGATCAGAGGTTGTGCTACCGTTAGAAATTCAGATGCTATCTCTCAGAGTCACATTCGCCAGCCAACTCACAACAGAAGAAATTGCAAAGTTCAGACTTGAAGAACTACAGAGTCTTGAAGGAAGATGACTTGAAGCACAACAACATTTGCAACTTTACTAGGCAAAGATGGTACAAGCTCATGACAAATTGGTCCGCCCAAGGACATTCAAGGTTGGTAATCTCATCCGCGTGCTTAAAATACATATTCTTGCATGCCACAAGATAAGTGGAACATTTGAGCTAACTTGGGAGGGACCATTTGTCGTTGAAAAGTTCTACGCAGGAAAAGCCTACCAGTTAGTAGACTTCTGTGGTGAATGACCCATGCTACCAATCAATGGACGATACCTGAAGACATACTACCCAACCTGACGTTGCTTGTCGCCACTTGGTTTGAAATTCTTGGAATTTTGACCGTTTTGGGGTTATCTATGTGGCGAAAAGTCTGTGACCGGGTCCAAAATTTTTGTAACAAAATTAACCTCAATATAATGAAAAATTTTGAAAAGAATTACACTTCAAGTTTTTTCCTTTCTACCATTGAACTTAATCTTCTACCAAATTAAACAAAATTCACACATAAATAAACAATTTTCTCACCAAAATAAACTAAAATTTCCTTTAATGAATACTTTATGATGTTCTTGTTCATCTTAAGTTTCAGCCCACTGACATTTTTCCTATCGTCTGCAGAGAAATGCTAGGCCAGAGGCTGATCTTTGCCTTGAAAGATGGTTGGAATCTCACACTAAATGAATAAATGGCACCGTAGGGCGGTACTATAGACTTTAACATGGAATTTAACCAAGTTGGCATGGATTACGAGGGGCCTTTAATGAATGTCGTTAGTCGTGGGAAAAGGAAGGGCTGCCCTCACTACTAAGATTGACCACTAAAGACAGTGCGTCACTAAAAGAAAAGAATGTGATGGTACAACAGGACCCAATGGAGGGGCCCAGCCATCTACCATCCATGATAGCTATGCCAACTGGGGGCCATGTAGCTGCTGATAATGAAAGATTGACAGGTGCTCCGCTACGAAGAACACAACGCAGAAACGCTAGCTGCTGAAAGTAGAGGGCTTTCTTACGAGAGGAGAAAAGACGCCAAAAAGAGGTAGAAAATTTGCTCACCCCTATTCTTGAGGGGAACATTTATGATCCAAGCATGAGAGAAACTTCTTCAAGCTTTCCTGCCACAGATGATGAATCCAAGTTTGTTACAGAGCCAGAAATACCACCAGCTTCAGATGTTCTATGCACAGGTTGCCCTACTTGCAACGCTAAATTACCTGCACGAGCGTCGGCTACAGGGGCATTCATGGAATGCTCTGATTGCAATGTCTTGCACCTGCAGCACTACAGTTCCTTAGAGGAGTACACCTCTACAGATGACGGATCTCAGGCTGCTGATTATCTAATAGAGGCATAGTCATATGTCCTAATGGATGCAGAGCTATATGTTCTGAGGGGTACAACCCGTCAGACGTCGGATCATAAATTGTGTTAGAACCAGATTCAGCACCAGCTTTGGTTCCTGCCTCCATTGAAATAAGGAAACTTCCTTGACAGTCGTCAATCATATGCACGACAGAATATTATAGAATAAGCAAAGTGAATAAAAGAAATTTTGAATTCTAAGAAGAAGTACAAGGGAGACTCATCAACATGTTAGAAGGTTTGGAATTATACACCAAGGTCTTCTCAGAAAGTGATGAACAAAGCATTCTCGACTGCATTTTTGACCTAAGGGACAGAGGTCGAACAGGCTTGCTAATGGAAAAGACCTATTCTGAGTCGAGGAAATGGATGCGAGGAAAAGGGAGAATTACTATCCAGTGTGGCTACTGCTACAACTTTACAAATGATAGATAAGGAAATCCGCCTGGGATTCTCAGATATGATCAAGTGGATCCACTACCTCCAATGATAAAATGGATGATTAAAAGAATGGTCAGGTAGAGTATACTGCTCACTGACTACATTCCTAACAGTTGCATTATCAACATCTATGATGAGGGTGATTACATTCCTCCACATATAGACCACCATGACTTCGTGAGACCTTTCTGCACGGTCTCATTCATGAGTAAAAGCAACATCTTATTTTGGAAAGAAATTGATATCATTGGCCCTGGTGAGTTTAGAGGATCTGTGGAGATTCCCCTACCAGTCAAAGGCAATGGAGCGGACATTTCCAAGCACTGTATTCCAGGAGTATGACACCATAGGGTGTCTGTGACCTTCCAACGGATGGATGAAAGAAGAATAATGCACGAATTTTAGCTAGATCTAAAACTAGAGGAGCTGCTATGATACGAGCTATGAGAGGGTTGTACCTCTAAATATATGCAAAGAGAACTCTATCCGGGAGCATGGCTTAGAAGGTCTGGTCGATCAGGAGCTTGTCATGATAGGAACAGATGGTCAAAGGATTATTTTTCTCTCTACTACATTACAGCAAATATGATATATATCAGAGATACTCAGCCTATGATATGTACTTGGCATGAGATATTTTAGATGTATTTTGATGCAGTTAGCATATTGTACTTTTTTATGCATTAGCCTACACTTGATCTGTAACATTTATTGGAACAGATGATTCAAGTTTCTTTCAAAAATTTGTTTGTTTGTTCAAATTGCCTTTTTGTGTAATGGACAAAAGCCACAAATAATGCATTGGTTCAAAATTAAGATGAACAAAGAACGAAACAAAAAAGTTTGACAATAATAAAATAAAAAAGTAAAATAACCAACAAACAAGCAACTAAACCAATCTCTTTTGAAAATCAACAAACAAAAATTAAATTTTTTAAAACATATTTTGAAAATTAAACATGATAAAAACAACAAGAAAAGAAAATAAATCTGTTGAATTGATTCTCTCAATTTCGAGGTCTCTTACACTTTGCTCGTGCAACACAACTATCTTTGTCTGCATTAATTCTCTTAACATCCCCGCAGAGTTTCATGTTCTGCACAAAACCTCACAAAGATTCATAAATCTTCTTCAACAATGTCAACCTTTTCACACAAGACATATCTCTGGATTCAACATCATCAATTCTCATTTTTGAATCAGTCCTTAACTTCTGATTCACTTCTTTTTGAGTTCGGTCCTTACCTTATGACACTTTCTTTGGAGATTGATCATTCAATTTCAATTCTCATTTTTGAATCAGTCCTTAACTTCTGATTCACTCCTTTGAGGTCGGTCCTTACCTTCTGACACTCTCTTTTGAGATTGATCATTAACTTTTAATTCTCATTTTTGAATCAGTCCTTAACTTCTGATTCACTCCTTTGAGGTCGGTCCTTACCTTCCGACACTCTCTTTTGAGATTGATTAATAGCTTTTAATTCTCATTTTCAAATCATTCCTTAACTTCTGATTCACTCCTTTTTTAGGTCGATCCTTACCTTCTGACACTCACTTTTGAGATTGATCATTAACTTTAAATTCTCATTTTTGAATCAGTCCTTAACTTATGATTCACTTCTTTGAGGTTTGTCCTTACCTTCCGACACTCTCTTTTGAGATTGATCATTAACTTTTAATTTTTATTTTTGAATCAGTCCTTAACTTCTGATTCATTCCTTTTTGAGGTCGGTCCTTACCTTCCGACACTCTCTTTTGAGATTTATCATTAACTTTCAATTCTCATTTTTGAACCAATCCTTAACTTTTGATTCATTCCTTTTTGAGGTTGGTCCTTACCTTCTGACACTCTCTTTTGAGATTGTCCATTAGCTTTCAATTCTCATTTTTGAATCAGTCTAACTTCTGATTCATTTCTTTGAGGTTGGTCCTCAACTTTTGACTCTCTTCGTGAGATTGATCATTAACATTCAATTCTCATTTTTGAACCAGCCCTTAACTTCTAATTCGCTCTTTTTCGAGGTCGGTCCTTAACTCCCGACTCCCTTTCAAGATTGATCCTTAACTTTCAATTCTTGCTCTAGAATCAGTTCTTAACTTCTGATTCCCTCTTTTGAGGTTGGTCCCTAATTTTGGATTCTATTTTTAAAATTCTTACTTAAATTTTAAATTTTCACCACGAGGTCGGTACCTAAATTCTGACCTAAATCTCAAATTGTAACCTCAGAATCAGCACTTACATTCTGATTCTCATTCTCTATAAGAACTTGAAACTTGATAGCTCGAAACCTACTCTCTAATCCCCAATGAAAGTCCCTACCTCTTAACTTCCATCAAATATTCATCTGCTAATTCCACAACGGAAAAAAATAACACACAATTTTACACACTTTTTGTGTCTGTTGACTTAGGATTCTATATTGGTTTTGTTGATCTCATCGGTCAACTCCAATACGCGTGGTGTGTTTGCCCAGCACACCACACCTATTGGAGGTCCATTTATTGACCTCACTTTTGGTTGAGGTCTATTTTTCTCCTATTTAGTAGCCTTGGGTCTAGCCGTAAGACTTTCCTGTTGACTATTCCTAGAAAACTAGAAAATGAACCCTCACCATTAGAAATTCCAAACTCCTCTTTACTCAACTTGAAGCCCTGCATATTGGTCCTAACCTCTAGCACTTAATAGCTGGGGTCAATATGAGGGAGCTCAAGGTGAGTTCCCATAGGACTGCTTGTCCTTAGGGTTGACTCTGAGTGTTGGTCTAGAGCTAAGGCACTCACTATTATCACCTCACTCACAATCACTCACATACTTAAACCCAAAATTTTCTTGACTTTGATCCCTTAATCCTTTGGGAGACTCATGTAGATGGTCCCCTAAACCCACTAGCCCTAGGCCAGAGTTTAGCTAAGATCAGTACATAGAGGACCCAAATGGGTTTTCTATTGGTTCATGGCTTATTTATGGTGGTTAGCTCCCCAATTCTACCAAAGATACCCAACATGGCATTTTGCTCCTAACTCCCCCAAATTACCAAGTACCCTTGAAACCCTAAATTTGGCCAAAATTCCCAAATTTACCCAAAATACCCAATTTTTTTCAAAAGTCCTTTCAAATCTTTTGAAAATACCCAAATTACCCAAAATCACCAAAAATTGCCAAATTACCAAAATACCCCTCCTTAGCCCAAAATTTCAAAAAAATCCCAAAAATCCAAAAAATTCCCGAAACCTTTCAAATATTCCCAATTTTATTTTTCTACCACATGACCTAATTTGACCATTTTGGCCAAAACCACCAAATTGCCTAAAAAGGCCCCATCTCCCCAAATCTACCTCAAATGTCCATCAAATTGGTCCTAATTTCCCCCAATTTCAATCCTAATTCACCTTCCATGTGCTCAAATTAAACCAATTCCAAGCTTAATTGGCCCATGTTTTGAGCCCAATTTTGATCTGTCAAACCCCCAATTTTGGCCCTATGACTTGGTTCCACCAAATTGAACCCCATGGCCTACTCCATTGGTCTCAATTTAAATCCTAAACTTTTCATAACATTCCTAAACATCAAAAGAGAGCTTAAATTGGCCTTGGTAAAGCCTTAATTTCATTTAATTTCAACCTAGGTCAAAAACCACAAATTTTGCCCCAAATTGGCTATGCCTCCAAATTTTACCAAACTGATTGCCTTAAACCCAAAATTGGCACGCAATTCATGTTTAAAACTTTTCATCAAATTCCTATTGACTATTACCAACAATCAATTTGGACTTAGCCCAAGCCTAGCCCAATTTAGACCCAAGTCTAGCCCAACATGCCCAAATTCACCAAATTTCCAAAATCCTTCAAATTGACCCTCAAATTGAACTCAAAATTCTTTAAATCCTTCACCAAAAATGTTCATTGCAATCATCTACATCAAATTAATCAATCAATTAGGTAAATTAATATGGATAACCTAGCCCAAATGTAAGTTTTGGTCATTTGTACCCACTTGGACCCATGCACCAAAATTGACCTAGACTTGTTAAATTGGTCAAGACAAGGCCACCACAGCCAAATTTTGGACCCTATTGACAAAGGAAAACCCCATGGAACCACCCAAACGAGCCATGGACCAAGGGACCCCCAAATTAAGGGATTTCATTCCATATTTTCTTAAGCCAAGGATATTTTTGCCAAAACTAAACACCAACCCATTTAATTATTGTGGCATATTCCCCTAGCTCACCTGACCTCCTAGCCACCTCCCCTGGCCTGGCCAGCAGGCCTAGTGGCCGGAAAATGTCCAAATCAAGGGCCACCCCCATGGAATCAAACCAAATTCAAACCTAAAGGTCACCTCATCCAAATTAAATGTTAGAGTCTCTCTGCCCTCCACCTAAGCATCACTTTTCATCCCCTAATTGGCCATGATAGTAACCTTAAGCCAATTTTATAAAAAGCTCACCTCCATGGCCATGGAGAGTGTGCTAAAAATTTTTCAGAGAGAGTCCTCCAAATTACTTTTAGAGCCTGTTCGAGACCTCCTCAGTGCAACCTAACTATCACATTGCCCTAAATCCCTTTGCCAGAGTTCAATTTTTTAGCTCAAAACCTTGTTGGAGATAGGAAAGAGCACTCCACACCTCTACATTGCACCAAAATCAAATTAAACTCACCCACACCTTCAGCACAGTGAAATAAGAAGCCCCATCAAATCCCTCTCATACAGAGCCCCTAGCATAGCTCTAGACCAACACCTAAAATTGAGCTTGGTTAATTCATACCTAGGCCTTTCACCACTGTAAGAGGCTTAATTTCTAGCCTCCTTGGAGCTCCAAGAATGCGCCGAGCACCTATGATTGAAGCTTCCCTTCTCAGAGCAAAGGTATTGAACGTCTCCTCCTCCCGAGCCTATTTTGATTCTCTATTTGATTAGGCTTAATTTAATTGCATGATTACCGTATGGATATGTTTGTTACAACTAGATGAGAATTTAGAAACAACCTGCACCTAATTTGGTTAAGAAATGGGTGAGACCTTAAGCTTTGAAAATGGATGTTTCTCGGGATAAGGCATTGGGAACGATGACAAGGAGTCGTCCGATCGCGTGTTTATCTCATCAACAAATGAGATCTAGCCAGACAATGCCTTCATACATGAACCGCGGGCCGAGTCAGCGCTGAGATGGATGGCGGCATCTAATGGGAGCGCGCCACATGGAGTTTCGGAGCTGACTAGAATTTAGTCAATGTCGCGCATTTAAATAGATAAATAGGGTATTTTCTTATTTAAATAAATAACCCTAACTTTAAAAATCAATATCTTTGTGTAGAAAAATTACAAAAATAAAATAAAAATAACCTCTTGCTCAGTGAACAAAGGAAAATAATGTGAAAATAATTTTTCTTGATGCATATTTTATTTTTAATTAATTAAATATGGTTTTGAGCCTTTTAATTCTTCATGCATGTAGACATCTCACCATGACTTGAAATTTTGGTATGTTGTTGCCTCTGTCTTTGGGAACATCCTCTTATTTTTCCAAAGTCAGAGGACATCTCTAGACAGATTACCATATTTTCCTAGTTTAGGCCTATTATTAGCATAAATTAATCATAATAATTAGCATGTTTCTTAGAAAAATCCATGAAAACTTCGGATGGTTTGCTATGACTAGAGAACCCTTTGAAAAATATTTAATGGATTAAGTCATTAAGGATGCACTTAATTTCCACCAACCCTAAAACACAAAGAAAATTAATTTTGGGAAGTACAAACATCTAAATGACTTAATTTTTAATCTCCACTGTGATTTAAAGTTCAAAGAAATTCCTATAAAATTTCAAAACATTTGGAGCTCATTTGATAACTCAAATTGATTTTCTATGTTGAATGTCATTTTTAACACTAAAATAATTTTTAATAATTAAAATATAACTCAAAAAAATTAAAAAAATTGGTTTTTAGAGTTCTCTGTGATTAGAGGAATTTTTTAAAAATAAAATGGTAATTAAAATAAAAACATCATTTTTAAGCCTCTTTTTAATATTTAAATAATTAAAAAATAATAAAAATCACAAGAATAATAAAATTCATGGAAATGTTCTAAATTATTTCTTAAGTACTTAGAAACAATTGGAATAATTTTCCTAATTTTCTAAGTGAAGATATTGAATTTTAAAGTTAAAAATAATTTTTAAAGGCTAAAAATGGGTTTTCACTAAAATAATTCTAAAAATTCAAAGAAAAAATAGAAAAATATGAAATTTATTTCTTTGGGTTCCTTAACAATAGAGAGATTTAATAAAAATATAAAACTTAATTTTCCACATTCAAAATATTTTGTAATTAATAAATACTCCAAAACTTAAAATAATTTTTAAACGTCAAATATAACTCAATAAATCATGAAATTTGGCTCCAACCTTTCTTTGGTCTAAGTCTACCTACATTTAAAATTTCAATGGATTAGGGTTTGCCTTGGTCAAGTTATAAAATTTTCTTCAAAAAATCCTATTTTGCATTAAAATAAATATTTAAATTAAATTAAATTTTGAAAAATCTCATTTTCCCCTCTGATGTCTTAACTGAATCATGAGTGAGGTGGGATAAAAATTTCAAAGTCATTTGAATTAAATTTCACAAATTATGAAGTGATAGAGTCTTAGGGGCAAAAGTGTAATTTTGGAAATTCGGCCTTAATTAACATTTAGGCTTAATTCAATGAGGGAAATAGATAACCTCTGATTTTAATTAACTTATTTGGATGATTGAAACACAAGGGGATTAATTGGTAGAAACCAACCTCACACTTTCCATAATCAAGAGATAAATTTGTAATTCCTTAAATTATTAAAATTTGGAAGTCTATTAAATTAAATGATCTTAGACTTAGGGGTATGACTTCGAAAGTTGATAACTCACTAAATTAATACCCCTAATTGATGTCTAAATTACATTTAAGTATTTTGAAAATGAATAATTATTGTCACTTAAAAATTCAACTTCTTTCAAAATATTCAAGACAGTGGCCTAGGCTAAATCAAATTTGGTTAAACGAGGATTAGAAGAGTGAATATAAAGTAAACTCCTTTGAACACCCTAAGCCCAAATTAGAACTCAAATCAGCTAAGTGTTTCAATAACACTAACTTGTCTCCTTTAAGGATCTCCACCCACATAACTTCCAAATTAAATGGCAAGTGATAATTACCTTACTCTTAAGGATAATTGAAACATAAATGTTCATTGAGCATTCAAGGTATTTACATGATGGGTTATTAAGTAACATAATAAGTTTAAATAAGCTTGAGACTTTTTATCAGGTAGTAAGAGGGAAGCATGGACCTGCTTCTTCCTCTTGACCTGTTGGATACCTCAGAGGTCTACTAAACTTAATATGTTTTGCTTAACAAAAATCTTTCTTAATCAAACTAATAGGGACCCGCCAAGATATGACCTAAGGTTAGGTAGGTCACTAAAACCTTACTTTTTCTGCTTTACATAAAATGTTCTAACATGCATTTTGAGTTTCAGGTGGTGGAACAAGAATACTCACCGAGTACGCTTTTATAGTTTACAACATTGTCTTTTCTTAAGCTACCCACATTGTGCTTACTTACCTGCATGTATGAACAAAACACAAACTTGCATGCTAAACAACAATGTCACCCTGCATGAAAACTAAAACTATCAGGATAACCACAAAACCAAAACCCAAAACCAAAACTAAAATCAACCAAGATAAAATTCACCTCCACAACATTCAAAATATAAGATAACTCAAAATTTAATCACAAACATAACAAAAAAACCAACAACTACAACTAAATTAAGACGTCTCTATCGGATGATTGGGAATCCCTTGGAGGAGGTAACTTACGGTTGCTAACGAGGCTTCCCACGGTCTAAATGAAATTATGGAACTCATTAAGTTGAGTTTAGTAAATTCATTTGGACTAAGTGAATCCAATAAAAAATAGTGGTTTAGGAACAAGGGAACCGTGGGATCCTAACTGGTGTCGCTCTAATCAACTTTAACATCCCCCATAACATTTAAAGAACTTCAACCATAGGGTCGTCTGATTTGACATCATAACTTGACACCCTAGAAAACTTAAACTCACCACGATGAGGAGTTTAGAGCTAGCATGATGGGCAGCACAGCCATCTTCAACACCAAAACATGTCTTCCTTAGCTAAACCAATTTTTTTCCTTAGAATTATACAACCAAGCCATAGGATTTCAAGGTTGTTTGCTTATGCAACATAAATCCTCACCTTATTTTTAGGCCTTTGTATAGCTCTGTTGTACAATATAAGCTCTAACTTGTCTTAGGATTCTGAGGTTGTCGTCTTTCACGACCTAAATCCTCACATCTTTCAGGCTATTTGTGCGATCGTTTCACATGAATGTAAGCTCTAATTAAATAAAATTGGCAGGAAGAAACACCAAAATATTTCTCCTCAAAATTGAAACCAAATAATAAGATAGACCGGGAAGTCACCGAGGTTCTCCTCTGGATCTATGATTTTCCTATATCTTCCTCCTTTGGATTCCAAAAACAAAATGCTCCAAATTTGAGTCAATCCCTTTTCACACCTCTTTGTCCAATATCATTAAAAAGTTTTATCCTTTCGAAATCCTTGAAGATAATATTTCCTGTTTTTTTATCGAGAGTATTCTTAGGTGACTTTGGTCATTTAAGATGTAATTAGCTATAGGGGCTTAACCTTATAGGAAACTCGTCCGAACTCAGCTTAATATTAACCCTATTTAATTCTTCATATTAAATAAGGGAAATTGTTGGCAAATAAAACTGTTTTGCAGACCAAACGGATGTCATATATTTCTCAGTTTATTTGATCGAGTCTCATCCTCAAGTTTTGTGTTTATCCTTCAGGATAGATACAGGGTTTGAGGTACAACGCTCTTTCATTTAAACTATGAAAAATATGGGTTAGTTTGATTTCATAATTTTCTAAACTTAAAATCTATATGTAAATTAAAATGCCATTCCGAAGCAGAAGACGAGATTTCGATTCCAGTGGCCGACAGCTTCTTACGAGCAACTCTCAAACCAAAATAGTGATGACAGTTACCTGTTCCAAGTAACACTATAGCATTAAGAATATGTTGATTTACGTTTATGGGTTCCTTTAAGATGACCTAAAGTTTTATTTTAGAAATGTTATAGTCCAACTTAGAAGAATTTCCAGTAAATTAGATGATATATAAGGTATCGGAATGTTTAGTATTAAACTTAGGAATTTTGATTTTCTATTTAATTCAAAAATATTTGAAAATTTATCAAACTTTGGATTCTTGCAAAAATATTAATTTTAGAATTTATGAATTTTATTTTGAAAATAATTTTACTAATATTTTTTAAAATTAAGCATAGGATTGATCCTAAGTTTTCTTCCTCAAAAAGATCAAGTGAAATCATTTTTTAATTAGGTTCTGATCCTCAAGTTTCTCCCCCACA
Organism: Phalaenopsis hybrid cultivar; assembly: GCA_002079205.1. Taxonomy (NCBI): domain Eukaryota; kingdom Viridiplantae; phylum Streptophyta; class Magnoliopsida; order Asparagales; family Orchidaceae; genus Phalaenopsis; species Phalaenopsis hybrid cultivar. The sequence continues at coordinate 3,798 of JXCR01139864.1, read as the reverse complement.
TAATTTCTTTTTACTTTTATTTTTCTTTTCTTTTTTTTCTTTTCTTTCTTTTCGGTTACAATTTTTTCTTTTCTTTTCTCTTTCTTCTCTTTTAAGATCTTTTTAATCCTTATTCTTTTATGTGAAGATTACTATATCTGGATAGACCATTAATGATTTTGAATTTCACTCTCTTAACTAAAGTCAAATACTTATTTTCTATCCTTGACTTAAAATGTAGTATTAGAAAAAGAATTTTTAATGGAGTTTAAATTCTTCAAAATGTATAATTCTAACAATCCATAATTTTTCAAAAATTCAAATTTTCGTGCTACAAATAGTAAAATCATTTCTCTAGTATTTTCTAATAAACACCTTAACTTTAGTTTCATTATTTTTACTAAAGTCTTTACTATGTTTTCCTATTGCATTTCAATAATTAAAATTTTATTAATCTTAAGATAACTCTACATGACTAAAATTATTTTTCAAATAAACTTTATTTGTAGTTTCTTTTGGAACGAATAAAGTTTAACTTTGAAATTTATTTTTTATCATCCCCCCCAAACATGAATTTTTAAATATTTTACAATTAGTACAGATAAAAATAACAGGAAGCAAAATTAAAATTAATAAATCCATGCTAAAAATTAAATTGAACTAAAAAGGAAGCATAAACTTTAGTACATGTACTAAGTTTAAAAGACATGTAGAATTTTTCAGACCGCAATTTGAATTGTTATATAATAAATAAGGCATGAATTTAAAGATAAGTCTGTCTAACATAAACAACGCTAACATTCATTTCATAAAAATAATAATACAAACATAGTTTATTACAGGATCACTTTATCACACCTACAAAACACATATCAATCCAACACAAACAAACAATATTAATAAACATACACATCAGAGTTCGACACAATAAAAAAAAACACTTTCTCATTAAAAATCACACCAAAAAAGATAATCATGGGGTGTCTCTCATGAAACGCTTGGTTTAACGCCACCAGCCCAAAAAAAGATTCCTCCCATATCAAATTTCCATTTAAGTAATCCCTGATCAATCACCCAATCTTTTCCAGATCCTGGGATTCCCACTAAATCTTATAATTTTAGTTTTCTGTCAGCTTTTCCTTTTTAGTTAATTTAAATTATTGTTCCTCGTGTTTTTTTTTCTAAATCCAATATTCTTCTAATGATTTCTCAATTTTCATAATAATATCATCCTTAAAATTTGTAAGAAATGGATCTTTATATAATAATTCAAAATCTCCTAATTTTAGATCAGATTCTCTCTTGATGATTCAGGGTCCAGATTAAATTCTACTAAATTACTCTTTAGTTTCAAGTTATCTTCTAATTTTTTCCCTTGGGGCTGAGGAAATGGTGGAGGTGGTCTTTCTATACTTATCTTGGTTGATGAAATGGATTTTTCTAATTCCTTATAAATTTCTTTGATTGGTCTTTCAATCTCATTTTCCTCATTTATCAACCCATTGTTCTTTTGAATCATATCCTCTAACTATCTTCCACCTCTTAGTTGGATAGCTTTATCTTTCCCACAATTCTTCTCCTTAGGGTTTATCTCAAGATCATTGGCTAAAATATATGGAAGATGATTATTAATTGAATTAAAAATCCGTTATAGTTGGTTTTCTATATACTTTATTACAAGCCCTTGACTTTCCAGCTGATTCTCCTTTTTCTTAACAGCCTCTTCTAACAATAACTCATTCTTCTTATTCTATGGATTGAAGTTAAATCTGTAAGGAAAAGAAAGTCCAACATTAAAATTATCATGATTATTCCAATTGCATGTCTGATAAAATTGATTATCTTCCCACAATTGGGTTCTTCCTCCAAAATTATTATTCTAGTGAAAGTTGGAATGATTCTCCAAGCATGGGTTGTAATAATTGGAATAAGGATTATGTATTTCAAGGCTAGTCTTAAATTAGTTAATCTCAATCAATTGTCCAAATAATTTTTTCTCAATAACTGGGGTTTCTTGAGGATAACTTTCTTGCAATATCTAGAACCTAAGAAGTTAAAATAGTTAGCATATCAGCTTCATAAAAATTCACAATCCTCTGAGGGTTTACTCTATCAAAATTGCTAGTATTATAATCCAAAATAGAATATTCATTGTCTTGTTGATCTGTCATTTCTACAATAAATTCAAGGAGTCTTTTAATTCATAATCCTCCTAACATTTCTCTCTAATTATGATTTGTAGGGTTCAAGATTTGCAGCTCCTAAACTAGCAAACAAATTTAGGGACTTAACTAATAAGATAGATATTTAGTACTTTAAGCACTCAAAAATATTTTTGGTATTTGAGATTTTCATTAAAATAAACACACAGTAATTAAACACACTAGATAATAATACTACCGTTTCCAACTCTAAGCCTTATATGTTCAACTAAAATTCTCCTAAAGTTCTTACCGTAACCTCCCTGGCAACAACACCAAAAACTTGACTCAACCCACAATTATACAGTTATTTAGTTTCTTGGCTAAAAACTTGACACAGTTTCCTTAGGCGGCTAGTGTGTAAAATGAATGATATAGAATTTAGAATTTCATTTATATTTCACACAATATGGGTTTTATGCAAGTGCACGTATTGTTTCAAGTAATATAGGGCTTTCATTAAAACCCAGAATAAGCGAGGTATGAAGTCCCTTAGGTTAAGTTCTAGTCAACTACTATAGGTCTTAGTTTGAAACTTTTGATAAGTTTGATTTTCCTAAATTCACTAATTTACTCTAAAATTAAATTTAACAAAATTAAATAAAAATTTAATCTAAGGAGTCTAGTTAAATTTTGGAAGTTCTTATATAATAAAAATCCCAATCCCCTTGTAATGAGATCATAATCAGTGTAGGAATCAAAAGTTTAGACGTTTAAATGTAACTTTATGTCAAATAGGAGCAATCATATTTATTGTCGTCTTTCGAGTGCATAAGGAATATTGGCTAACCAAAAATTAAATTCATAAATCCTTGGTGATGTTGGGTAGGTTCTAGCCTGTCACCTCTAGATTACCCACTATGATTATTATTATGGAGTAACCCAGCCTTAAGTTCTAAACTCTAAATCAAATTGGTTAAGGTTCTAGCCTATCACCCTAGAATCAACAATTTATGCTCATCAAAACTTATTTCCCTATCTATTTGCACTAACCAATGGGCTACCTTCTTACCCACTAGATTAATCTGATTCTTATGAATAGAGGAATACATAGCTCTCGCGGGTCATTATGGATTCAAAACAAGTTTTAACATACAAATTGATCAAATCGAATATGCAAATTAAGTACGAAGTAATGAGTCATCACAAGTATGGAATAAGAGAAATCTTAAATAGTTTTAATACTACATATGATTAATTATTATTACAAGGAGAAAGAGTAAGAAAAACTACTGAATAGGCATGGAGAAAAATCATGGATTCTTTATTGCAAATGACATTGAAATGACACAACTATATTGCAATAAATCAAAGCAAATAAAGAAAGAGTTCAAAACTTATCCTTACAAAAGATTCATTCCCTCCTTGCATAGCAAATCGCAATCCCTTAAACTTCTCTCCAAAGTCCCAAAAGTCACCAACACTCCAAGGGACACTTTACCTCTTACACACACACACACACACACACACACTCACCTCCTCTCTTCTCTTCTCCAAGAAAACTCCTCTTGGGAACCAAAAGGCTCTCTTAAAACAACCCACAAAATCATCCCAAGAGTCACTGTCGGCACTATTTTTGGTGTGGGGTTTGCCCGTAAGAAGCTGTCGGTCATCGGAA
>JXCR01139863.1:40261-61739 GCA_002079205.1 Phalaenopsis hybrid cultivar | reverse complement strand
CATTTGGTAACTTAAGTTGATTTTTAAAGATAAACAACATTTTTGACACTTAAATGATTTTTTAAAAATCAAAATATAACTAAAAAATGTATAAAAACTTATTTTTTTTATTTTTTTTGTGATTAGGGTTATTTTATAAAAATAAAATGATATTTAAAATAAAAACTTCATTTTTAACCTATTATAAATATTAAAATAATTAAAAATCCATAAAAATCACAAAAATAAAAAAAAATTCATGGAAATGTTCTAAATTGCTTCCTAAGAACTTAAGAACAATTATAATATTTTTCCTAGCTTTTCAAATAAAAATACTAAATTTCAAAGCATAAAAATAATTTTTAAAGGCCAAAATGGGTTTTGACTAAAAAATAATTCCAATAAATCAAATAAAACTCAAAAAAATGCAAAATTTTCTCCATTAGGTTCTCTGACCTCAAGAAGATTTTTCAAAAATATAAAATTTAATTTTCCCCATTTAAAATGTTTTATATTTAATAAATACCCCAAAACTTAAAATAATTCATAAAATTCAGATAAAATTCAAAAAATCATGAAATTTGGTCCAAAGGCTTCTGTAATTTAGTTCTACCTCCAGTAGAACTTTCAAAGGATTAGGATTTACCTTAGAAAAGTTAATAATTTTCTTTAAGAAATCCTATTTTTGCATGAAAATAATTATATAAATTAAATTAAATTTTCAAAAATCACATTTTCTCCTCTGATGTCTTAATTGACCCATGAATGAGGTAGGATAAAAATTTCAAAGCCATTTGAATTGAATTTGACAAATTAAGAAGTGTTAGAGCTTTAGGGGAAAATGTGTAATTTTGGAAGTTTAGCCATAATTAAAATTTAGGCATAATTCAAGGAGGGAAATGGGCAAGCTCTGATCTTAATTTGGATGTTTAAAACATAAGGGGTTATTTGGTAGAAACCAAACTCACTTTCTTAATTGAAAATATAAGTTAATAAATTTCTAAATTATTAAAATTTGGAAGTTTATTAAAATAAAGTGAACTCACGATTTAGGGGTATGATTTTTGAAGTCAATAATTAATCAATTTAATACCCCTATTCTGACTTTCAAATAAAATTTAAATCATGAATCATGGCCACCTAAAGCTTAACATTTTCAAAACAAATTAAGACACTCACATAGGTCTTAAGGGCTTACTAGTGACTTAGGTTAAATCAAGACTGATTAAATGAGGATTAGAAAAAAAAACCCAATTAAAATTAAAACATCTTTCAAATATTACAAGCCCAATTAGGACCAAAATTTTGTTAAGTGTTCCAATAACACCAACTTGTCTCTTCAAAGGTCTTCACCCACATAATCTTCAAAATTAAATTACAAATGATAATTACCTTACTCTTAGGGATAGTTGAGACATCAATGCTCACTAAGCACTAAGGGTATTTACAGGATGAATCATTAAATAACATAATAAGTTTAAAAGAACTCGAGATCTTCCACTAGGCAGCGAGAGAGTAGCACGGACCTGCTTCTTTCTATAGGTCTGTTGGATACCTCAAAGATCTACTGAACATAATATATTTTTCTTGGCAACATCATCCTTAATTAAACCTCTAAGGACCCACCAAGATATGACCTAGGGTTAGGTAGGTTGTCAAAATTTTACCTCCTTGTTTCATATAAACTGATTTAACATGTATTTTGAGTTTCAGGTGATGGAACAAGAAGACTCGTCAGGTATGTTTTTACAGTTTTTAGTGTTGTCTTTCTTGTACCTTCATACGGTACATTTATACCTACAAATTTGCATGCTAAACAACGATGCCACCCTGCATGAAAACTAAAACTAAAACTAAAATCAACCAAGATAAAATTCACCTCCACAACATTCAAAATATAAAACAACTCAAAATTACAAACACCACACAAAACTACAACTTCAAATAAATTAAGACATCTCTATCGGATGAACGAGAATTCCTTTGAGTAGGTAACCTACGGTAGCTAACGAGGCTTCCCATGATCTAAATGAAATTATGAAACTCATTAAGTTGAGTTTAGTAAGCTCATTTAGACTAAGTAATTCCATTAGAAAATAGTGGCGTCGGAACGAGGGAACCGTAGGATCCTAACCGGTGTCAATCTAATCAACTTTAACATGCCCTCATAAAATTTAAAGAACTTCAACCGTAGGGCCACCTGATTTGATATCATAACTTGACACACTAGAAAACTCAAACTCACCACTGCAAGGAGCTTAAAGCTAGCATGGTGGGCAGCACGACCATCTTCAACAACAAAACCTATCTTCCCCAGCTAAACCAATCTTCCTTCCTTAGATATAAACAACAAAGTCATAGAACTTCAAGGTTGTTTGTTTATACAATGTAAATCCTCACCTTATCTTTAGGCCTTCGTACAGCCCTGTTATACAATATAAGCCCTAACTCATCTTAGGATTCCGAGGTTGTCGTCCGTTACGACCTAAATCCTCACATCTTCCAAACTATTTGTGAGATCGTTTCACACCAATGTAAGCCCTAACAAATAAAAACTGGCAGGATGAAACACTTAAACATTTCTCCTCAAAACTAAAGCTAAACATTAGGATAGCTTGGGAAGTCACCGAGGTTTCCTTTGGATTCATGACATCCTCTAGTTCTTCCTCCTTTGGACTCTACAACAAAATTTTCCAAATTTGAACCAGTCCCCTTTCACACCTCTATGTCCGATCTCATTGAATATTCCTACCCTTTGAAATTCCTTGAAGATAATAATTCATAATTTTTATCGAGAGTCTTCTTAAGTGACTTTGGTCTTTTATGATGTAATTAACTATAGGGGCTTGCCCTCAAAAGAAGCTTTTCTTGAACCCAGGTTAATATAAACAATTTTTAATTATTTATATTAAATAGGGAAACTTGTTGGCAAATACAAAGGTTTCACAGACCAAATAAATGTCATATATTCCTTAGTTTATTTGGTCGAGCATCATTCTCAAGTTTTATGGTTATCCTTAAGAATAGATACAGGATTTTATTCTTAGAATAAAATACATCCTTCTGAAGCGGGCGACTGGATTTTGATTCCGGTGACCGACAGCTTCTTACGGGCAAGTCCTCCAACCAAAAATAGTGCCGACAAGCCTCTGATTCGATTGTTAGTTTTTTTAAAGTCTCCAGGATGTTTTTCTCAGCAAGTTCATTACCTTACGTTAATATACTGACCCATTATGCAATTTTATGAACGTATGTTTAATATATGAGTCCACTTGAACAACTTGTTAATGCTTGTAAATCCTTCAGATGTTTATACCCATAATTGTTATATATATTTTTCTTTGCATGAACAGACCACCGTAATAATATATATTTATCAGAGATCTTTGTTATATTCTCATGACTAAGCGCCCTTAGAGTGTGAGCACATAATAAATCCATAATTTCAAATTTTTTGCAATTGCATGTACTTTCAGAGTTACTTTTGTCGAATTTAACAATCCAAGGCTTGTCTATGTGTCCACTATCTAAGTATCTAATGTAAAATTCAGAATCTTTGGTGGTTGAGCACTTCACAATAAGTCCACACAAACCATGTAGCAACTCTGCTTCAAATGTTGAATATAACTTCCTCTAACTTCCTTCTATAAACCAAAGTACCTTTTCTCAACACAGGACTACTTTTTACAGCGGGACCAATTGCAGACTGTTTACATTTAAAATCTTTATCCTTCTCATTCTTTCGCCAAGATTTCATGACATTTTCTAGACCTAAGAAACTTTAAATGAGGGTACTTGTTGGCTTGAAGGCACCATGACAGATGTTATTTGTTGACTCTGTTCTTTACGTTGATTGGATTCTCATCCCAAATATTTCTTTATTGAAGGCAGTTGACCACTTATGCCTGATATTGTACAAACTAGTCAAACAAGCATTGTCATATAGAATTCCTAGCTCAATCATTTACCAGCACTAAAAAGTTGGGAGTTGTGAAGTTGTCAGCTATCAGTATGGATATCCTAACACTCATTTTGATTTAATTTATATATATTTTTTGGGAAAAATTGTATTTTGGATTTTTAAATATGACTGGACCGATCTCATATCCCTAGTAGTTTAACTAAACGAGCCTGATACCGTAAGCAATGGATCTACCCGAAGGATAAATACACTACTTAATGGTAATGCTTGATTAAATAAACTAAAGATTGTATGACATCGGTTTTAAGTCTATGAAACCATTTTATGTTGACCGAAAAATTCTCCTATTTAATACAAAGAATTAAATAGGGTTTATATTAAGTTGGGTTCATGAATTCTTCCTATATGGGAAAGGCCCTATAGTTAATTACATCCTAGATCACCAAAGTCACCTAAGAAAACTCTCGATAAAAATCAGGGGATATTATCTTCAAGGAGTTCAAAAGGAATAAGACTTTTCAACGTGATCAGACAAAGAGGTGTCAAGGGGAATGGCACAAATTTGGAACATGTGTTGTAGAATCCAAATGGAGAAAGAATTAGGGGATGCCACAAATCCTGAGGAGAACTTCGGTGACTTCCCAAACTATCCTATGGTTTGGCTTAAATTTTGAAGATTTGAATTATTGAATGTGTCATCCTGTCAATTTTTTTAATTAGGGCTTACATTCGTGTGAAACGATCACATAAATAGCCTGGAAGATGTGAGGGTTTAGGTCGTAACAAATGACAACTTTAGAATCCTAAAGCAAGTTAGGGCTTAGATTGTATAACAGAGCTATACAAATTTCTAATTATAAGTTGTGGATATATGTTGTATAAGTAGACAACTTCAAAATCTTATGACTTGTTATTTAATTCTTAGGAAAGATACGTTGTTGATCTTCTTGTTGTTGAAGATGGCCATGATGCCCACAATGCTAGGTCTAAGCTCCTTGTCATAGCAAGTTTAGGTTTTCTAATGTGTCAAATTATGATATCAAATCAAATGTCTCTATGGTTATGATCATTTAAATATTATGGGGCATATTAAATTTGATTAGAGCGACACCGGTTAGGATCCTATAGTTCCCTCGTTCTGGTACCACTATTTTCTTTTGGATTCACTTTGTCCAAATGAATTTACTAAACTCAACTCAATGAGTTCCACACTTTCACTTTGACTGTGGGAAATCTCGTTAGCAACCGTATGTTAACTCCTTTGAGGGAATCCATATCATCAGATAAAGACATTTTATTTTAGTTGTAATTATTTTTTGTGATGTTTGTGATTAAATTTTGAGTTGTTTTATGTTTTGAATGTTGTGGTAGTGAGTTTTATCTTGGTCAATTTTAAGTTTGGTAATGATTTCTTTTTTGTGGCTATCCTAACAATTTTAATTTTCATGTAGGATGACATCATTGTTTAGCATGTAAGTTTGTAAGCATAAAAGTACAGTGTAGAAAGTAAAAGAAAAGAAGGTATTGTAAACTGTAAAAGAGTACCTGACAAGTCTTCTTGTTCCTCCACCTGAAACTTTAATATATTTGCAAATTATATATATATATATATATATATATAATGTTATAGGAATTAAAACATGCTGATAAAGGAAAGTAGAAAATACAGGTTTGAGGTGTGTCTACCAGATCCTATGTCATATATTAACGGGTCTTAATTTTGAGGAGGATTCCATTAAGCAAATCATAAAATATCCAAATGTCCTTCAAGATCTTCAAAGGATTATGAAGAAATCTCAGGTAACACCTTAAACATTTCATACTCTCGGGAATTAACTTGGGTTTGTTTTGGTCTTATTGTGTTTGTTATATAGTTCACCCAATTAATACCCTTATGCTCATTGAATTACGCTATTTTGATTATCTCTTAAGTGGGGTAATTATCACTTGATATCTCACTTATGAATTATATAGGTAAAGACCCTTGGGGGCAACTTGACTTAATTAAGGAATTTTATTTAATTTTATTTTTAAAGAATGGGCTTGTAGTGTTTTGAAAGATTTTAAGTTAATTACAGGTTATTTTCTAAACCTCATTAGACAAAATTTTGACTAAGCTTAGTTCACTACTAGGCCCTTAAGATTTAGTGGGTAGATTTGCAATTTTTAGGAAGAGGTTTCAAATAATTGTGATCTCAATCAAAAATTATAAATTATATTAAAACCATCACTTAGGGTTCAAAATTAGTGAATTATGATCTTCAAAACCAAACCCCTCACCTTAATATCTCTTTATTACATATTCCCCTAAAATTTCATTAATTTAAAAATTTATAAATTTATCCTTTATAAAATCAAAGTGAGGCTGGTTTCTACCACTTTATCCCTTTTATTTTTCAATCACCAAGATTATTTAAGATTATTTATTGCCCCTTTCACCCTCTTGATTAGGCCTACATATTAATTAAGACTTAAATTCCAAAATTACCCTTTTCCCCCTAAGGCTTTAATCCAATATAATTCATTAAATTAGACTCAAATGACTTAGAAATTCTATGTTACCTCACTCATGGGTTAATTAAAAATTAGAGGAGAAAATGATATTTTTTCCAAAATTATTTAATTGTATAATTATTTTTAATGCAAAAATTGGTATTTCCAATGAAAATTTAATAACTCAATAAAAATAAAACTTATGCTCTTGAAAAAAAAATATTGGAGGTTCACCTAGGTCAGAGGACCACTTAGACCATTTTTCATGATTTCTATAGATTTAATTTAATTAGTAAAACTATTTGTTTATTTTGAGTATTAATTAAATAAAAAATAGTATTTATGTTAGAAAATTAAGTTTTATATTTTATTAAATCTCTGTGAGTCCAAGGAACCCAAAAAAACAAATTTCATATTTTTGTGATTTATATTTTAATTATTAGAATTATTTTAGTAAAAAATTAGAGAAAAGCATTTTTTAACTTTTAAAATTAATATCATGACTTAGAACATCAGAAAAAATATTTTAATTGGTCCAAGTAATTAGGAAGCCAAATGTGACATTTTAGTGTGTTTTTACCATTTTGCAATTTTTAGGATTTTTAACTAATTTTTAATTATTTAAATGTTCAAAAATAGCTTAAGAATGAAGTGTTTACCTTAATTCCATTTTTATTTTTATTAGGTTCCTCTAGACATAAGAAGCTCGCGAAACCAATTTTGTAATTTTTTGAGTTGTAATTTAATTATTATAATTATTTTAATATCAAAAATATGATTTCAATTAATTAACCCAATTGAGTTATCAAATCAACTCCAATTGACTTGAATTTTTTATGGGGAGCTCATCTAAGATTAGACTACAGTGTGAAATAGTTTTTATGCCATTTACATTCATAATTCCTCCAATTTAATTTTATTTCATTTTTTAGGGTTGTTGAAAATTAGGATTAGTTTTAATGACTTAAACCCAGTTTATATTTTTCCTAGGGTCCTCTGACCACAGTAAACCTACCAAAATAAATTTTATTTTTTTATGATGAGTATTTTAATTATTATAATTTTTATACCAAAAGAGATACCATTAAATTTAAAATTAGATATATCTATTTAGAGCTGCCCCGTGACCTTGGAAAAATTATTGGAAATGCATAACAGTAGAGACATCAAAAGCCTTATGGCCCCATGCCATGGTGAAATGTCTATGCTAATGGAGAATTCAAATAAAGAAAACACCATTTAATTATCTAAAAATAATACATGAATCAAATAATCTTGAAAATATTTCTAAATTGTTCTCCTCTCCTCACTGAGTAACAAAGTATTTTTTTTTGTTTTTTGTGATTTTTCTACACAAAGTTTTCTATTTTTAAAGTTTTGGGATTTAAATAAATCAAGAAAATGCCCTATTTTTCTATTCAAACCTCGCGGTGCTGACTCAACCTATGCGGAACCAAAGCTCCACACGGCGCGCTTCTGTTCGACTCCATCATCCACATAGTCGCCCCGTTAGCCTCTGCTTTATGAACCGTGCTCCATATGGCGTGATCTAAACTATCCGTGCGATACACACTCCATCAGACGGTTGCGGTTCATCGTCCCCAATGGACAGAACTCGCAAACCGTCTATTTTAAAATCTCAACATCTCACTCAATACTTAACCAAATTAAGTGCGGTTTGTTTCTACGGACACGTCTTGACTAGGAGAATATATCTATACAGTTAATCAACCCTTAAATCAACTCTATGCTCATTAATAGTGAAATGAAGCTCGATTTAGGGCTAAGATTCAATACCTTAGTCCAAGATGGGCAGCCTCGATTGGATGCTTGTGGAAGCTTTGTGGGGGTCCCAAGAGCCCAGGGATTGGGCCTCGAGCTGTGGTGAATTGCCTAGATTTGAATTTGACCAATGTAAAATTAGGGGGTTGATCAAAGTCTACCCTAGAGTGCTCTAGTGATGGGGCTTTTGTGAGGGATGTTCTTCTCTTGCTGTGGAGACGATGTGGGTGCAATTAATTTGAATTTGATGGAGGTTTGGGGGGTGCCCTGTTTCGGCCTTGAACTTGATCAACAAAATTGAGCTAAAGTAGTGGTGTTGAGTGGCTAAGGGTGGTTGGGTTAAGCTCAAGAGGTATTAAGAAAGCTCTGGAAGCAATTTGGCAGAGTTTCCTCAAGGAATTTCAAGCTCTCTTTGTTTGGCCATGGAGGAGGGGGGTTTAAATAGATGGGGAAGGAGAGGCCACCAAGGGCAATTGATGGGTGATTTAGGTTGCTTATGTGGGTGCCAGTAAGGCAAAAAAATCCAATTAGGACGAGACAGGTTGGATGGGCTTAATTTTGAGTTTTGTCTTAGGTGGGGTTTTTGATTTTGGGTTTTTTGGCAACCTAGGTGGCCAGCTGGCCAGTGAGGGGTCACCATCTGACTCAGGGAGGTCAATTCTATGTCTTGGTGAAGACAGTTGGGGTTGTCCATGTGTAAAGGCATGGGTTTGAAATGGTATGGGGAAAGGGCCATTTTGGGTCAAATCATGGTTTCGGTTAGATTCAACCACCAAGGTTGGTCTTAGGTTGAAGAGAATCAGATGGATCAGCTAAGGTAGTGTGGAGAACTCACTAGCCAAGTGATTTGACTAAGTATATGGTTTAGATGATTCATTAAAAGGGTTAAAATCCTTTTTAAAGAAGTTTGAAAGTGGCTTTTCCTCATGCCACTAATAGTTTGATGAGTGGCTTCATGGCTCCCCTTTGGCTTGGCTAATTTTCATGAGAACGAATTTTTTAGAATTTTTGGTATTTTAGTGGAGTTTGTCAAGAGGATTGATTTGGAATGAATTGATCATGAAATTAAAACTTAAGAAGTAATATTTGATTAAATGGATGATGAGTGAAAGATTGTCATATGGGCTTTGGACTTAAGCCTTCAGAATTAGATGTGGTGGGCTAGGGCTTTTAAAATGGAAATTAATTTTGGGATGAAATTTGGGCTAAGTGAACTTTGGGTTTGCTTTAGGAGAATTCCATGAAGGATTTGGCAAAATTTTAAATGATTTTAAGTTGAATCGATAGGCCAAATTAGTGGATTTATACATATAGTCAAAATTGGGCCTTTTTAATTTGAATGAAATTGGTCTTGCAATTGGACAAAATTGGGCTTAAAATTTATTTAGAATGAGATTTGGGATGATGAATGTTGATTTGGAATTGAAATTGGGCAAGCTTGGGGTCAATTGGGCAAAGATTGGGGCTAATTCGGGGACATTTGGGCCTTAAGGGAAAATTGGGTCAAATTGGGTAAAATTGGTCAAATTGAGGATCAAAAACTAAAATTGGAAATCTTTGGGATGATTTTGGAATTTTTGGGAATTTTTGGAATTTTTAGGTAATGAAGGGCATTTTGGTAATTTTGGCAATTTTTGGGGATATTTTGGAAATTTGGTAATTTTGGTGAATTTTGGTATATTTAGGTAGTGGCAATGGGTCTGAGATGATTCTTGGAAAGATTTGTGTATTTTGAGCAATTTTGGAAAAACTAGGGTTGTTGTGGTAGTTTGGTAATTTGGTCATTTCGGCCAAAATGGGCCAATGAGCCATGAAGCCATATTAAACCAATAGGAGCCATATGAGGACCAATTTTGGAGTCTCAATATGCTGGTTCTAATCCTCTTATACAAATACTAGGGGTATAGGTTCATCTATATGAGCTTTCTAAAAGGAGTCAAGAGACCGACCTAAGAGGGCCTAGTGTTTGGGGTAAGTGAAAAAGTGTAGTGTGTGCAAATTAGCCCCACCAAAACGAGCTCACCCAGGGTTAGTCCTAAGGCATGTACATTCTATGGGGAACTCCCCTTGAGCTCCTCCATGCTAACCCTACCTACTATGTGCTAGAGGTTATGACCAACACATGGAACTTCAAGTTGCGCAAAGAAGGGTTTAGAATTTCTAATGGTGAGGGTTCCTTTTCTGGTTTTCTAGAAATAGTCAATAAGAAAGTCCTATGGCTAGAACCTAGGCTACTAAAGAGGAAAAATTAGACCTCATCTAAAAATGAGGTCAAGAAATGTACCCCCAATAGGTGAGGTGTGCTGGGCAAGCACACTGCGTGTATTGGCATTGACCGACAAGATCAACATAACCAACACAATTTTCTAATTCAACAGACCTAGAACAAAGAGTGGACATGAATGCAAATTTTTTCTACTAGGAAGTATCAAAGGCTCTCGTTGGGTAAAAGAAAAGGAGATTTCGGGGACAATCGTCAAGCAAATTGACAGTCGTGGTGAAGATTGAATACGTCAAAAGAGTTTTGGGTTTCAATTTGAAATTGTAATATAGTGAAATTATGCATGAGAGAACTAGATTGAGTAGAAAAGACAAGCGTGAGAGAACCAGTTAAATGATTTAAATAGCCGCTTGAATGAGTCAACAATTTCATCTGATAAAATGCTAACTCCAAATAAAATATTCTGCCAGTGGTGGTTCAGATCGACAATAGGAGCACAACATAAATTGTATTTATTAAGTCTATAACTTGTATCAAATCTTATGATATCCCCAAATCAATCATAATCGAGCCTGGATATCCCATCACTCCAAAAGTAATTCAACAAACTACCAGACTCATCATTCTGGACATCTTATGCAAACATCGTATCCTTAACTTTCCTCTCAGTGAACAATAGTAGAAGAGAATTAGCATCTCTGTCTTCTATTTTAACTTTACTCTCTCTTTGTATGAAATTATAAACATCTCTCTTAATGCAATGAAGAATTTTCACACCTCTAAATTATATAACCAGAAAACTAATTGCATCGCTTGCTCTAATCCATGATTGTGTCATTGATCTAAGTACGTTTGCATTGATATCACTCATTTTTCTAGTGGAACACAATAGATGTTTGTCACCATTCACCGCCAAAGGATGGCTATGACTTTCTATAAATTTATTAACTGACCAGTACCATTTGTGATGGACGACATATCGGATCATGGCTGGACAACCAGTTCTCGTGTCCCCTCTTTTGTACTTCACCGTCACATTTTGGGTTTAGGGTTTAGGGTCATATTGTTATTAAATTCTTTCTTGAAACCAGCCTACCACAAATGAAATCATTTGCCTTAATCATTTTTTAATTCAGCCAAAACCAATGTGGTCATTTCGCACACTAAATCCAATTTGGTGTGCACATGCACAATATTGTTCATAGGCTTCTTTCTTATTATGAACCATTGTATGAAGCAAGCTTTCTGCAATTGGATCAATGCACACAGTTACAGGCTCAGAGAACTGCAAATTTCAATATATCACCATTAGAATGAAAAAAATAACGCCTTAACAAAACCAATTAATATAGAAACAATAACATAATACCACCATAATAATATATAAATAACACCATAATAACACAAAAGTAGTTCAAAACCATTAATACAACAATAATACCATAATATAACAATAATAACATGGAAATAACACCAAAATAACACTAACTACAACGATAACATAACAGCATGATAATACCATAACATATGGAATATATTATGGTTGTATTATGGTATTATAATAACACAAAGGTACAGTTCAAAGAGACTGTGTTATTGTGTTGTTATTATGGCATTCTTATAGCGTTATTATGGTAATATTAAGTTGATATAAGTGTTTTTTTTCATTCTAGTGCTATTTTGCTGTTATTATTGTTGTATTATGGTTCTAAAACCTTAACCCTAAACACCCTGACAATACCTAACGAACACCACGTCCACCTTCCAACATAACTGTAATGTTGCAATCAAATCATATAGTAATCAAACCAGAATATCTCTTTAATTTTTCGATCATTATGATGTCTTTAATACCACCAGTAAATAGAAAGAAATAAGTTAATATGCAGAACACTTTGTGCCTCAGCTAATAAGCTGAGCTCATTGGCATCATTCTTGCAGTCATTTTGTGATTTCATCAGCATTTCTTGGTCAAGGGAGAAATCTATCAGAAGAACCCTAGCTATCGAACACAATTCCAAATACGAATGCAAATGGAAAAAGAAAATAATTCTCAAACCCTAAAAGGAATTAAAGTTGAAAATTCTTTTCTTCGGTTTGGTTGGATCTTAAATGAAAAAAATTGCGATTTGGTAGGATCGGAAGGTGACAAATAGGCGCTTTTTTGTTGTTGGGCAATGCTCGGGTCGGGTCCCACTGTAAAAAAAATTTTCTTTTATTTTGTTATGGTGGGCCAATAACTCTAGATGTCACTTTTTTATTTGCTACCGCAAGTAACCCTCCATGCGGTCTCCAGATGGCATAGTTTTCCTTCAAATTCAGAGGCTGCATCTGATTCTTTCTAAGATGACAAAGAGGAAGCAGTATGATAGTTTGATGGGTCTTTTAAAGTTAGTATTCGAGCAGATGGGAAGATTCTGTGTTAGAGAATGGTGGGAGAACGATTAGTGTTGGTAGAATGGTCGGCAAAAGGTATGGGGACGGTGGATTATGGATGGGTTCAGGCTTTTTTTTCTGGAAGGGGAGAGGTTTCTATAGTATGTGTTCTGAGATCGGAGAGGTTGGTCGATCAACGATTGTTTTCTTATTATTTTTAGGGTAGAGAAGTGACTGGACTGCTAATTTGGCTTATGTACATTGCTAGAGAAATAAATCTATTGATTTGTAGGTTTGGTTGAGCTCCTATTAATAAATTGTTTAATAAAATATTTCTGGCCCAAGCGTTCTTTGAAAGCTAATTAAATTAAATTTATTATATTTTGATTTTTATAGATTGTATGGTGAATTTTAAAATAGAATCATAATTTTATTTTCTATAATTTGCTGAAAAGTAAAATATACTATGTTTCAATTTATGTGCAGAGCACAATGGGAATGACCGTTTGGGAGATTCAGAACAATTGGGATGATTGCATGCAATTTTTAGGTTACGATTTTTGAATCATTGTCAAAGATAACATGTGTATAGTTTTTGAAATGAATAAATTATTTTGATAACATAAAATTATATAGCTACAACAAAATATGTGGATTTTATGCACTCAAAGAAACTAATGGATTTTATTTTGTTTTTACAGGAGTAAGGCCTCAAACATTTTGATCATTGATATACAAAAGCTTGGGGGTTGCAAGTTATCAGCTTTCATTCTTAGGGTTATTAATGAACTGACCCAATGTCAAGTAAAGATTGTTTGAGCATAATCATGTTCAAGCTGGGGCTTTAGCTTGATTTGCACTTTCTATGATTGTTGTCAATCTTGGGAGTATATGAACATGAATGTTCTAGCTCAATTTGAGATTTGCTTGAATTGTATTCAAACTGGATGATACATCCCAAACAAAAATTGATCATTTGGCATGAATCTTGAGGCATGACATAGATCTCGATATGATTATTTAAGCAAGAAATATTCAAATCTCAATAAATAATCATCCATCCGATCTCAACAAACTTACAGTCAAACTAATCGGTTCCATAAGAAGAACCCAATGTTAACTAAATTTGTTCAATCTGAGTCAACTCAAGCTCAAATAAAGTCATTAAACCACGCTTGGACGTTTTTTAGACATATTTAGAAGGTTAAACGAATGTCGAGTCTTGCAAGCCTATAATCGAATTGAGAGTCTCGACAAGATGTATCGAACGAGCCTAAGATCGTTCAGTCACTGAAAAGGTCCATTAAATGTCATCTGATCGAAGGAAATCATCAAGATTGTCCAATCAACGTTGTTCATATTTTTGCATTCATTGCACCCATAACACTAGAAATATAACCCCACCCCTCTCATGAGAGGAGGGTGGAGGCTTGAGAGAGAACTTAAAGTTTTCAGAATGAGCTAAAGTCTAGCACCACCCCTATCAACATCAATTGGCGCTGGTTGTCATCGATCACCCATGATCTTTTTTCACCACCCTCCACTGTCGTCAACATCCGCCAACCATCGTCAATCATCGTTAACCGTCGGCGATCTTTGTTGCCACTACTGATCGACATCGACAAGCACTGACCTCCGTCAAGCACTATTCTCGTCGTCAACCATCCTTGACCGTTGTCGACTACTAACTGCCATCAATCGCCACCACTCACTGCAGAACACCACCAACCGGAATCTGCAAGTCGATATTGTAACATGGAAAACCTAGTAACCCTTTTCTCGTCTATGAGACAAGTGGTCTTTGTAATCGTCAACATATAGTGGATTTTGACATTTGGGTTGGGCCCCATGTTTTTTTTCCTTTACAGGTGTTGTAACTGATTGTTTTCCCTTACCTGAGTGTGTATTGAATTCTCGTTCAATGCTAAGACAATAATCCATTACTCTACCACCTCAAATTTTCTATCACACATAACTGACATTATTGAACTTATGAAAGAGTAGCTTAATTACAAAAAATATAAAATCCTTATCTAAGTGAGCTTCTTTAACTTTGTACATCTTGGTTATTTGAATAAAATGAACGAGTCTTATCAAATCGCTTTGATTAAGCCTAAAAATGAACGTTCATATGATACTCTTCACGATTGAGCCTAAACCAAACTTCTTAACAAACTTATTCACAAACATTAAATGATACCATCAATTAATATTAATGAATTGAGCAACAAGTAGCTCAATTTTGTTTATTTAACTATTGAGTATTTATAATAGTATCCAAGTTTATTTGATTAATATATCATACAGTCATGAATGATCACTGATTTAGCTATGCCACTGAGTAGCTTGCCAAATGCTTATTTCATTCACAATCCTACCATTTAATCAATATTGAAATGTTTAAAGAACAACTTAAGAGAAACTATAGGCCAATTTGCAATGCATCATCCCATTCAAAACTTGATATTGACTGATAAAAATATTTGGCTTTAACAAAGAAGCACAACCTTCCCCTCATCACACATGCTTACAATAACTAAAAGATCAATGAAAATTTAGCAAATTATCAAATAATTAAAGAATTCTGTAAGTGGCTACTTATAAATCAATATCAATAAAAAGTGGGATGACTTCTACCTCTAATATTCAACATATTCCTATTATTTTTTTGTACAATAATTTCAAATAAATAGGTTCAAAGAAAGGAAATAAGGAAGATATAGCATTCAAACTCTTTTAAAGCTTGTTTTGCCCTCCATCATTTTAGAATTACAAAATGGTGTGAATCTTTATGTTGATCCTCTTCATGAATAAAAAAATATGAAATTTTATGAGTTGAAAATTGTAAAAAATCTAGAACACAAATATCACTCATTATTTTGATGAGATAAAAAATGTCAAAAAAAAAAAAAAACTTGCTTGCTTGACCTCTTAAAACATTTTTATGCCAATAACAAAGTTCAAATATTACTTTTTGACATCGTTCCCCATATTAAATTGAAGAAAAGTATGTAAGAGAAGTTTTAAAGATATTTTTGAAAACTTAATCATTCAGGAAAATAAGTAAAATAATTTATAAATTTTTTTAAAAATTATTTTCCATAAAATATATATTTTTTTAAATTACGAAACTATCAAATGAACATATTTTGAAATGTAAGAAGTTAAAGGAATTAGTGTATGGTGCAAAAAAAAACTAAATAAAAATTTTTAAAATTTTTTACCATTGATTTTAGGGGTGGACCCAGGAAGGGTCCAAAGGGGCAATTGCTCTCCCTCAAATTTAGATTTCTTACTATATGGGAGGGTAATTTGGCTTTTTGTTCCTCCTTCAAATATTAGTTTTGTCCCTCCTGAAATATCATTTGACCTTTTGTAATCATAGCCCCTCTCAAGTTGGGTCTAGGGGGACAGTTTGCCCCGTTAAAAAAAAAAAGACTGGTTCCATCCCTGGTTGATTTGAATGTAGAAATTTATTAAATTAAAAAACCTCATGATTTACATGAAAGATGTTTTGAAAATTGACAAGGTAAAATTTTGCAAATAAAATTTTTCTAGAAAATTAAACATATGTAAAGTATTGCACAACTAAAAATATCAAACCAAGGCAGGCAAATACATATATATATATATATATATATATATATATATATATTTTCTTTGAGGAAGACCAGAGTCGTTTTTTCCCTAATATTATTTATGGAAAGTCATCATATTGATCCCTCTTCAAACCAGATTCATCCAAACAAAGATGCTATATGTTCAAATTTTATAATCTCGAACACATGCCTTCATAAATCTTATCTGCCCAAATAAGGACAATGAGACATAGTTTTAAGTGAAGAATAAAGTCTTTTTAAAAGGATTTTTTTTTTCTTGACTCGAATAAAATCTTCTCAGAGCTAGTTGGGAAGATCAAATAGTCAACAAAAAGACTTTAAACATCAGACACACTTCTTCATTCTCTAATATCCAATGTGAAAAATAAGTTGAGACTAACACACATTTGAGCTTAATTTTTACCCCAAATAGATCGTTATTGTTATTTATGAGCTCACTAAGATCATTAAATGATAATTCAAATTAAAAGTTCTTACCTTTTAGACCTTTAAAGTTTAAAAAGTCTTCTAGATGCAATTTTTGACAATTTAAGAGGTTCTTCAAAAAAAATTTTCACCTTCTTTTTGTAAATGATGTGTCAACCTTAGGGAATGATAAAATTACAATTCATGAACTTCTATTTTGTTCATAGATCTAGTGATAAGTCTAAGTTGATGTTTTGGGCATGTTGGTATGGTGTTTTTGGAAGAACTATAACTTTATATCATACATTTTCAAAACTTGATTTAGTTGTGAATGAATAAATTATGATATAAAATAATTAGAAAAGAAAATATTGTTAAAAAATTTATACGATCAAACAAAAAACTTGGCACAACTACTTATTTCAAGATCAACTTTAGATGCTTCCAAACAATACTTTTATTTTTAGCCAAAATAAATATTTTGATAAAATAACAATATCAAAATTAGTTTGATACATGAACCGAAATGAATCACTCAAAATATAGTTAAATATTTCATCATTTTATTTGAGGATTCAATGGAATTTTTATGTATACATATGCTCACAAAGAGTGTCTCAATGTTACAAATTTGTCAAGTTTGAGTGGCCACAATTTTGATTTTATTAAATCATTAAACCATTTTAGCATAATATATGATCGAGAGAATTGATATGAATGGTTTCATTAAATGGTACAGATAAAAATACATTTTTCTAAATTATCTATAAATTGATAAATCAATACTCATTAGAAAAGATGAAGCCATAAGAATGATTTCAAATACAATAATTCAAAACATTATCGATGAGTACCCAAAACTTATCATTGCTAACAATGTTGATGTCATCCATTGCCAATAACTCTAATGTCTAGCATCATTAATATATCTGATGAAAATGGTCAAGATAAATATGGACACTCATTGTTACTAAATAAGATAGAAACATGCCAGTAATGCCTACCATTGCCACAAGATTGAGCACCTGCATCAACTTCAACATCAATTCTCACCATTTCCAATGATGCCAACGATCGCGAATGTCTGCGATCACCAGTGAGATTGTCACCATTATTTACAATAAGTAAGAAACTCATTATTAACACCAACACCGAGTCTTTCTTTTATCAACAAGGCTAACATATCTCATTGATACCAATAGTTATATCTTTAATTATCCATAAGGCTGATGTTCTTCATTGACATCAATATCAGTGATAATGTTTTTACGTGTTCAAATATTGACTCTTGCCATTACCAATAAAATCTACACTTTATGTCATGAAAAAATTGATAAACATGTTGGTAGAAATACCTATGTTGTTATAAATATTTTGAGACCCATGATAGACACCAATGCTGATGCTTGCCACAATTACAAAAAAAAAAAAAAAAACTAATATTGACACTGAAGTTCTATATTCTTTAGCATGAAACAACGTTTAGGTTTAATCTTCTTAAATTTTGAGGGCTACATAATTTCTAGGAATTAATTGCTATTATATTTTAGTCAAATTAAAGTTTAATTTAAATTCGTTTAATCTCCCCCAAAAGGTTTTTGAGCAATTAAAATCCTATAATTTCAATGATCCCATTTAATTATATTATCTTATCAAGTAAACTTAAAAAGTATGAAATCCCTTCACTTATAGAGTTTAACAAATTTTAAAATTTATTTTTCTCATAAACTTAAAATGAATGGACAAATTTTTCCCCATTTTTTTTTCCGAAAAAGTTGAACATAAAAGTTAACGCCCGTGATTGGAATTGATGAACTCAGCTGAAAAGTTACGGTAGACGAACACTTTGTCTAAGATTTGAATTTTATAATGGTTATTATTGAAAGCAATCTCAGACTTTACAAGCGTCAAAATTTTATCGTCGGACTTTACACAATAGACTAATCCTACTTGCAGCCAACAGGCCCTTAAAGCCAACTTGCCCAAAACCTGCGTGCGCCGCTGTTTTCCTCCATTTTGCATTTCCGTTCTGCTTATTAAGTCCCAGCTCGCTCTTTAATCTTAGGAATTCAAACCCTTACAGCATTTTAATTCTTTTCTAATGTCAGCGGCTGCGAGCGTAGCGAGATTCTCTTCGTCTCCTGCCGTGATGAGATCGCTAGCCCGGCGGAGGGGAACGGTAGCAATCGCTACTTCTGTGGCGATCAAAACTGCAAAGGGAAGGGGGTTGTATGCGGTGCTTGGAGTTGGGGAAAGAGCGAGCAATGTAGAGATAAAGGCAGCATACTGGACCCTAGCTAAGAGATGGCATCCTGACGTAGCGGGCGAAGGCGATGTGGGAATCTTCCTCANGGAAAGAGCGAGCAATGTAGAGATAAAGGCAGCATACTGGACACTAGCGAAGAGATGGCATCCTGACGTAGCGGGCGAAGGCGATGTGGGAATCTTCCTCGAGATCCACCGGGCGTACGCGACCCTTTCGGATCCGGAGGAGAGGAAGAGGTATGATATCTCGATGGGTCTGTTAGGGTTAGAGTTCCGGCGTGGGGAGAGGTTCTGCGTGAGGAAGAGGTGGGAGACGGATCAGTGCTGGTAGGATCGGCGGCGGATGACGGATGGGTTCCGCCTTCGGATTGTAAATTGAAGCCTATTTTGAATTTTTTTTCATCTGTGACCTTTTTGGGTTTGTTGTTTGTTTGTAATGATAATTTCTTAAGAGGATAAAGCTGTAGGCTTTATTTTTTAGTTGAATGTACTTTTTGATTCAAAATTCAATCTTTACAAATTTAAAGTAATAATTTTATATCCCGTATAAAATTAGTTAAAGGAAACTTATTATTTGTTTAAACATGGCGCATGGAATAGATTACATAGGTAGTTAATGATTTTGTTTTTCTTGAGGCTAAGATTTCTTACTGGTTGNCAAAATTCAATCTTTACAAATTTAAAGTAATAATTTTATATCCCGTATAAAATTAGTTAAAGGAAACTTATTGTTTGTTTAAACATGGTAGGTTTCCGAAAGCAGTAAAAAAATGCTTTTTTTTAAAGCGCATGGAATAGAATACATAGGTAGTTAATGATTTTTTTTTTCTTGAGGCTAAGATTACTTACTGGTTCTTTAAAATACATTCATTCGAGTTTCAACGTATCTAATTACGTGTTCGAGCATTAACAGTACGGGACTTTTGAATTTGACTCAAAATTAAAATGTAAGATTGATTTGTTTTCTTAAAATTAAGCCTAAATTTGCATCAAATTTTAGTTGAGCCTGAATTTAATTGAGCCAAATTGATTTAAGATTGGATCATAAATTTTAGAAATGACAATGACATCCAGCAGTGAGATGAATCGAGTGAATTTAAATTTTTTATTTGTTTAACAATGTTTTTAATAAAACGATTATATTTATTAAAATTTAGCTTAACTCAAGATTACAAAATTAATGATTTCCAAGCAAGAATTAAATTACCAGAATATTAAAAAAAACAGTGATAGAAAGATAATAAAAAAAATTTAAGAATTTTTATATGAATCGGCCCAAACCAACCCCATGGTTTATGTAATTTTTTAAAGTGGAAACAAATATATAACATTTAATTAATTTTTATTAAACNGGAAAGAGCGAGCAATGTAGAGATAAAGGCAGCATACTGGACACTAGCGAAGAGATGGCATCCTGACGTAGCTGGCGAAGGCGACGTGGGAATCTTCCTCGAGATCCACCAGGCGTACGCGACCCTTTCGGATCCGGAGGAGAGGAAGAGGTATGATATCTCGATGGGTCTGTTAGGGTTAGAGTTCCGGCGTGGGGAGAGGTTCTGCGTGAGGAAGAGGTGGGAGACGGATCAGTGCTGGTAGGATCGGCGGCGGATGACGGATGGGTTCTGCCTTCCGATTGTAAATTGAAGCCTATTTTGAATTTGTTTTCATTTGTGACCTTTTTGGGTTCGGTGTTTGTTTGTAATGATAATTTTTTAAGAGGATAAAGCTGTAGGCTTTATTTTTTAGTTGATTGTACTTTTTGATTCTAAATTCAATCTTTACAAATTTAAAGTAATAATTTTATATATTAGTTAAAGGAAACTTATTATTTGTTTAAACATGGTAGGTTTCCGAAAGCAGTAAAAAAATCCATTTTCTTAGAGCGCATGGAATAGATTACATAGGTAGTTAATGAATTTTTTTTCTCGAGGCTAAGATTTCTTACTTGTTCTCTAAAATACATTCATTCGAGTTTCAACGAATCTAATTACGTGTTCGAGCATTAACAGTACGGGACTTTTGAATTTGACTCAAAATTAAAATGTAAGATTGATTTGTTTTCTTAAAATTAAGCCTAAATTTGCATCAAATTTTAGTTGAGCCTGAATTTAATTGAGCCAAATTGATTTAAGATTGGATCATATATTTCAGAAATGACAATGACATCCAGCAGTGAGATGAATCGAATGAATTTAAATTTTTTTTTTTGTTTAACAATGTTTTTAATAAAACGATTATATTTATTAAAATTTAGCTTAACTCAAGATTACAAAATTAATGATTTCCAAGCAAGAATTAAATTACCAGAATATTAAAAAAAAACAGTGATAGAAAGATAATAAAAAAAATTTAAGAATTTTTATATGAATCGGCCCAAACCAACCCCATGGTTTATGTTATTTTTTAAAGTGGAAA
>JXCR01139863.1:11956-39636 GCA_002079205.1 Phalaenopsis hybrid cultivar | reverse complement strand
ATCCTATAGGAACTCAATTTCGGGCCCTCTACATGTTGGTCCTTAGCCCTTGCAACTAAAAGTTGAGTGCTTGGAACCACTCATGCGAGTTCTTCACAAAAATAACCTTTTGTGAGTAACCACATTATTGGAAGTCGGAAACTTGTCTAAATAATATTACAAAGGCTTTGGGAAATTTTTATTTTCAACAATACTCTAATAAAATGCTATATGATAATTTTTTATTGGAATTTAAACACATGGATGAGTACCAAAAAAATAGATAAAGTGTATAGACGACCAAATTATTAAATAAGTGTAACTTAAGATAAGGAAATGAAAAAAAAAATAACAATTAAATTCACTCCTAAGGATAAATAGATCTTGACATCTTGATTCCATTTTCTTATTAGAATTAGGCTATAATTGGACTTAAAATTCATGAGCGCGTGCACACACACTCACCTCACTAAAAAATAATAATTATTATAGGTTTATACTTCAAGTGGTGGCCAAACAAGAAGATAAGATTACATATTATGAGATATAGTTAGTGCTTGAAAAAAATGCCCGCACGAATATTAATTGGATTTGATGTTAGAGGAGACCAATAATCTAAAAAATAATGAGAGAACACAAGCCGACCACCCAGAGTTAGCCAACCACCACATAGCAGCCAACTAGCCAACTACCCACAGTCAGCAGACAACCACCCAGCTAGTCGATCAATCGACCAACCAATTGCCCATGGTCGATGGACCAATCGACTGCCTATAGTCGGTCGACACGCCATCTATCCACACTTGACCGACCAGCTGACTAGTCGACCACTAAGGCCCAGCCCACTAGCTGACCACGACACTGCTAGCCGATCTGTTGACCAATAGACTACCCATAGTAAGCCGACTAGCCGGTCACCCAGGGCTAACCGATGAGCCGGTCACCCAGAGCTAACCGACCACCCGACCACCCATAGTCAACCGACCAGCCGAACAAACGCAGCCAATTGACCTGCCAACTTACTAGCTACCAAGAGCAATCCGGCCAGCTGACCAACCTCAGCCAGCCGACCAGCTGACCACCCATAGTCAACAGTTTAGCATACCACCATCAGCTAGCCGACAATCGACCAACTCAGCGAGCTGACCGGCCTACCCGCTGACTGAAGGCCAACATCATCGATGGACTAACTCCCGATACTTGTCGATAAACCAAAGATAGAATGCCTTGTACTGCCTCTTTTAATTAGAGATAACATTGCAATTTCACATTTTTTTCTTCATATCATCTATAAATAAAAGACCTTTCATGTTTTGAAACCTCTTTTTTGGGATCTTTCTCTATTTAATAATGGCAATTGATGAAATAAAAGGGGGTATGCAAAACAAAAATATGATCACACGAGTCGTGAGAAAAATCAATAGATCATACTAGGAAGATAACAAAGAATTGCATTAGAATTGTCAAAATACAGAGGCAACAAAAATCATTTAATTTTGTTAGATTGTGGGCCAATCAAGGAAAGTATATTCAAACAAAGAAAATATTATGCACCTGATCTAAGGGACAGTTGTGTGTCATCAACTACCTCAACCAAATTATGGGATCCCTCATGGTGAAATCCTATGGTCGTTCCCTACATCACCTTTTCGAACAAAACCTTCTTATTGAAAGAAAAGACACCCATCATATTTCAGTGACAGACCTTGTGCCTGATGGCCTAAGTTTATCCTAATGATAAGAAGGTCTCTATCAAGCGTTCCCTCAAGAATATCATTTAAAGATCTTCCAGCCAACCGACGAACTGTTAGCTAAATGAAGGACTTTCTCCATATTAAAGGATTTTCGGCCGACCAAATTATTATCAAGCAATCAAAAGTTAACATTTAAGGATCTTTAATACCACACTTCGAGCAATTACAAATACTTAAAGGTGCTAATGGAGATTATATATATTAAAGGATCCCAGAGTCAGTTGCAAAGATGTAAAGTTAAATTGTTATAATAATTACTTGCAAAATTTCTATTTACACAGAGACAAACTTGTAACATTACAAACACTCACTATAATCTATAAATAAAGAGTTCATTTCTTCATGAAGGGGCTTCTTTATTCAAAGAAAATTTGTGTTATTGGGCGCTCTATTTCTTTCTCTCTCCTTTTTTCCTACCCCACCGATCCGTCCAATGCTCTATTCCTTATGTGTGACGCATAAGACAATATATAAAATATGGTAATTCGTGTCAGAATTAGTGTCAACTTTAAACCTAACACAGATAGTGTCAAAGTTTTGTCTACTTAACGACCATTGTAAGATTCTTTACTCAAAGCTCTTAGGGGGACATTTGTGTCCATTTTAGCAACAACAATGGCTGACGTTATTAAGTAACTTATTAGCGTTGGCCATTTCCAACGCTAAATAATATGCTAATGCCCTAAAAAGGTCTTCTTTACTAAATGCTCCTCATTTCCTTCTCTTCTTAGTTTCAAAAGGTTTTTTATGAGAAACTGATGACCTACTGCTCAATCTCGCAGAAGGCGACGACTCTCGCTAGTTCTGGCGACTCGGACAAGATTTGTTCCAACCAAATTGCGTCTCAAGCAAGGTAAATTCCTTTTCTTGTTTGTACTTGCCAAATTAATTTATTTTCCTCTCTTGAATCCCTCCTCATAATATTTGTATTTCTTAGTTACCATTTGATGTATATTTAGTTTTTGGTGTTAGATCTGTAATGCATATATGTAATGGGGATATTATGTGAAATTTCAATTTTTTTTCTTTTCTTTTGAAATTCTTGAAATTCGAAGCTTAGGTTTTTGCTATTTAATGCAAATTAATTATGTGGTTTTAATGTTAAAAAGAAATTTTAGGTGTTACATTTTTTTCCAATAAATGAGAAGCATAAAAATAAATATTAAATTTTGATAATACAAGAATGCTCAAGGCGATGAGTGGTTTTAGGCTTAAAGTCATAATGCAAAACAAATAAATCTCTGAAAGAGTTTGTGGTGTACCTGTGGTAGAAAAGCTTAGATAGAATTGGCTTAGATGTCGTAGAAAAGAATTAAAATGCGTTAGTGTTGCACCGACTTTCGGCATGCTGTGTAAAAAATAATTTTAATCTATTAAATAAATAAAGATTTGACACTTAGTGGGACACAATGGAAAAAAGAAGTTTCATGTAGTCAGCCACCTAAGTGAGAAAGAAACTATCTTGTTTTGTCATCTTACAACATGGTTGTTTCATGTTTACATCAGTGCATCAACTATTACAAAGAAGGATACGAACACTGAATAAAAGAAAATTTACAAACATTTTCATTACATGAAGTAGACATACAAGAAGACACTTCCTACTATGCTCCTCCAAAAAAAATCATCTTTTCAAGAGGTGTTGTCTAGAATATGATTGAAGACTCAAAGGGATCGCAAGAACAGGACCATTCAACTCCACTTCAACTATCTCTAACCACTCCTTTGGAACAAGTCAGTGGAGGTTCTCTTAGTCCACACATTTGAAATCAAGCCCGGTGATGCGGGCAAGGAAGAAATAACAAGATTGTTGAATGGATAAAGCCAACTATCAACATCGGTGTGGAAGGAAGCTCCAAGGAAGATAAGTCAAACAAAGAGTCAATGACAACAAACCAGAAGAAGCTGTAATTTGTGATCTACTTGGAGGATACATATAAAAGTAAATACGAGTTTATGTATGATCGGATCAACCACTACGTGCAATCCATGACCTTAACTTCAATTCACTCCCATAGGGTTGAGAGTCTAGATTTCAAGGATGTCCGGGGTGTTGGTTTGAAATCGATTAAGTTTTACCGTGTTTCTCTTTCTTCTTGTTCTAAAACTCATGTAAACTTAGAAGAGGATGTTTCTAATGAATCAATGAAACTACCATATGAATACTTTTACCCATGAATACAAAAGCTAATTCAACATGGGTAAGTACCAATGCAGAAGCCAAAGGACAAATTACATCTTTTTGAGAAACTGTGGAATGTTAAAGGTCAAGATCTCAACTCGAAAGAAGGTGTCAGATTTTATACATCAGTATCGGTTGACGATTTAAAATTTTGCATGGTTGTTGCTAGTGTATTGGAAGATGATTGCCTTGATCTAGAAGATGGTTTTAATGATTCTCCAATAGATTACGCTCAACGAGAGTTTGTGGAGGAAGTTAAAACAATAGTCGACGAACTAAAAGAAGTTAATCTCGAGAGAGAGGAGCAGCCCTGACCTACCTTCATAAGTTCTCTACTCGATGAGGAAGAGTTTATTGATTTAACTAAGTTACTGTGAGAATTCAAGGATTGCTTTGCTTGGAGCTATGATGAAATTCCAGGATTACATCTTGAAGTTGCAATTCACAGGGTTGGCGTGGACAAAAGTATGACCCCAGTTAAATGTGCTCTCAGAAGAATGTGTCTCAAAAAAGAACAACAAGTCATCGCCGAGGTAAAGTAACTAATAGACACTAATTATGTGTGATAAGAACAGTATCCCACATGGTTAGCCAATATTCTGCCGGTTAAGAAGAAGAATGGAAAAATTTGAGTGTGTGTCAATTTCTGGGACTAAAACAAAGAATGTCTGAAGGATAAGTTCTCGTTACTGATTCTATTGTTAATGGTGGACATTGAGTCAGCACATGAAATCTTCTCTTTCATAGATGGATGGTCAGGATACAACCTGATTAAGATGGCTTCGAAAGATACAGTGCTTAGAGCCTTCAAAACATCGATTAGAATCTTTTGCTGCACAGTGATGCCATTTAGGTTAAAGAATGTAGGAGTAACTTACTTGCAAGCCATTACGAAGATTTTTGATGGCCTCATCCACAACTAGGTGGAGTGCTAAGTGGACGACTTTGTCATCAAAAGTAAGCAATGAATAGATCACCTGTCTGATTTGAGGATCATATTCGAATGATTATGACAATATAATATTAAGATGAATCCTTTAAAGTGTGTCTTTAGCATTACATCGGAGAAATTTCTAGCATTCTTTGTCCGTAATTGGGGAATCAAAATTGACCCAGAGAAGATTAAAGCTATCTTAGAAATGTCATCTCCAATAACCTTAACGTAACAACGATCCTTTCAAGGTAAGTTGGCATACCTAAGACGATTTATATCTAATCTGTCAGGAATGTGTTAGCCCTTTTTGACTTTACTCTGAAAGAATGCCAAATTCTATTGAGGAGAGTCGAGCAAATGGGATTTTAAGGAGATCAAGAAATACTTGACGACACCTTCTGTATTGGCAGACTGTATCATTGGAAAACTTTTGATACTTTATACTGCAGCCTTAGACAACTCTCTCAGAGTCCTATTAGGTTAGGTCAATGACGAGAGTAAGAATAACACACTCTAATACTTGAGTCAATGTCTAATACTGGCAGAGGTAAGGTTCCCTCTTATTGAGAAGCATTGCTTAGCTTTGATTATTATCGCCCAGAACCTTGGACATTACATGCTTTCTCATAAGGTTAATCTCATTTTGAAAGTTAATCTATTACAATATTTGATGATCTGTCCTATGCTTTTTGAATGGTTATCAAGGTGGTCTATGATCTTATTGCAATTGATACAGCTTTTGTACCTCTTCACGCTATCAAAGGACAGATTTTGGTTGATTTCCTCAAAGTGCATCCTCCACAAGGAGGGTCCCCTCTCAATGAATACTTATTAGATGAAAATATACTACGTGTACAACAGTCACGTACCGGACATTTGGAAATGTTCTTCGATGGAGCTTTATCATCCAGGAAAGCTAATAGATCACAAACATACCGGGAAAAGTGGGGTGTCGACACTTTTATTAGGAGGGTCCTGTGGAAGCTGTTGGTCACCGAAATCAAAATCTCGTTGCTTGCTTCGGAGGGACATTTAATTTATAAATATATATTTAACTTTAGAAAACTATGAAATCAAACTGATCTCATACCTTTTAAAGTTTAGATGAAAGAGCATACACCTCATGCTATGTATCTATCTTGAAAGATAAACACATTACTTGATAGTGGAGCTCAATCAAATAAACTAAGAAGTATATGACATCCGTCTGTCTGTGAAACCATTTTTTTTATAAGCTGACAAGTTCCCCTATTTAATATGAAAAATTAAATAGGGTTTATTTTAAGTTGGGTTTAGAAAAGCTCCCTATAAGGGCAAGCCCCTATAGTTAACCGATGTCACCTAAGAAAACTCTCAATAAAAAGCAGATATTCTCTTCAAGAAGTTCAATGGAATAGGAATGTCCAAAGATATCGGATAAAGAGGTATGAAAGAGGAATGACTTAAATTTGGAACATTTCTTTTGAGAATCCAAAGAAAGAAAAACTAGGGGATGTCATAGATCTTGAGGAGAACCTCAGTGACTTCCCAAGCTATCCTATAGTTTGGTTTCAATTTTGAGGAGAATTAAGTGTTTCATCCTGCTAATTTTATTAATTAGGGCTTACATTTGTGTGAGAAAATCACACAAATAGCCTGAAAGATGTGGGGGTTTAGCTCGTAATGGACGACAACCTCGGAATCCTAAAGCGTGTTAGGGCTTATATTGTATATCAGAGTCATACAAAGGCCTAAAGATAAGTTGAGAATTTATGTCGTACTAGGTGGACAACCTCAAAATTCTATGGCTCAGTTGTTTAAATCTAAAGAATGGTTTAGCTGGTGTAGAAATATTTTGCTATTGATGATGGTCTTGCTGCCCACAATGCTATCTCCAAGCTCCTCTCATAGAAAATTTAAGTTTTCTAATGTGTCGAGGCATGAAGTCAAATCAAGTGTTTTCTAATGTCATTTAAATATTATGAGGGGCTTTAAAGTTAATTAGAGAGACACCAGTTAGCATCCCATGGTTCCATCGTGCCGGTATCACTATTTTCTTTTGAATATACTTAGCTTAAATGAGTTATGAAACCCATTTAAACAAGGGAGATCTTATTAGCAACCGTGGTTACC
This sequence comes from Phalaenopsis hybrid cultivar, assembly GCA_002079205.1. Taxonomy (NCBI): domain Eukaryota; kingdom Viridiplantae; phylum Streptophyta; class Magnoliopsida; order Asparagales; family Orchidaceae; genus Phalaenopsis; species Phalaenopsis hybrid cultivar. Next base: position 32,675 of record JXCR01139863.1, on the reverse strand, counting down.
TCCTCTTGGGGACTCTTGTAAATTCAAAAGGATGATTTAAATTTAGTGAAATTTCAAAGGATTTATAGTTACCTTTAAAAAAAACAGTTTTAGTTTTGTGAAAATGTTGATTAATTTCGAAAAGCTATTTTTGATTTTTGCAAGTGAAGTAAGAGAAAGGAATGTACCTTGCTCGAGACGCAATTTGGTTGCAACAAATCTTGTTGAAGTCGACAGAATTAGCTAGAGTTGTCGACTTCTACCGGATTGAGCAGTAGATCATCAGTTTCTCTTAAAATACCCTCTAAAACTAATAAGAGAAGGAAATGAGGAGCATTCGGTGAAGAAGGCCTTTTTAGGGCATTAGCATCTGATTTAGCATTGGAAATGGCCAACACTAATAAGTTACTTAATAAGGTCAGCCATTACCAATGCTAAATATATTTGCATTTTCTTAGTTTTCGTTTGATGTATATTTAGTTTTTGGTGTTAGATCTATAATGCATATATGTAATGAGGATATTACGTGAAATTTCAAATTTTTTTCTTTTTTTTTAGAAATCTTGAAATGTGAAGCTTAGGTTTTATTTATTTAATGCAATTAATTATGTGGTTTTAATGAGTAGATTAAAAATAAATATTAAATTTTGATAATACAAGAATGCTTAAGGCAATGAGAGGTTTTAGGCTTAAAGTCATAATGCAAAACAAATAAATATGTGAAAGAGTTTGTACTGTGCCCGTGGTAGAAAAGCTTAGAAAGAATTGGATTAGTTGTCGTAGAAAATAATAAAATGAGTTAGTGTTGAACCGGCTTTAGGCATGCTGTGTAAAAAATAATTTTAATCTATTAAATAAATAAAGTTGGAAAAATAAGTTTCATGTCGTCGACCACCTAAGTGAGAAAGAAACTATCTTGTTTTGTCATCTTAAACGTTGATCATCTAACAACTCTATTAGAATAACATATGTTATTGATATGACTTTTGTTAAGAAATGTAGAAGCAAACCTAAAACAAACAAAACACAACATATAGAAAAATGCTCTCAGTCTGTTAGAAGTAGACAAAAAATGACCAATATCTATTGTAGTGATCTATAAAACTACATCTGTGATGAAGATGGATCTCCAAAATATGAGATTATTGATGTACAACAGATTATATTTAGGATGAAAAGGACTAACTAACGAGTTGTTGGCTGGTGTTGAAGAATTCATACAGGTGGCATCACTACTCCTTGTTTACCATTTAGAAGTCAGGTTTTGATGCGCCTATGCAAAGTACGAGAATCAAGTGTACCTGACGACTGACGAAGTGAAGTTTGATCTATACCGAAGGGGATTTAGGTGCAATTATATCAATTAGACTTCATGTGGTGAATTTGAACTGGATATTAATTACCATCATGTTAGAGCCTCATTAAGTTATGCTCATCATTAAGTTATGCTCATCCAATGCTTCACGATTATAACATATATGCAGAAATGATTGTTAATGACAATAAAGCTCATTTTCCTGGAATTGTGCATGATGGTGTTCAACAATTGAATAGTGGGGTGCAATAATTTTTTGGAACTATTAAATGTTGCACAAATCCTTTGTGGAAAGGATGCATTTCACACATAGAGTTATCAGTTTCCTTGAGAATTCTCAATATCAAACCTAATTACAACATGCCGTGGGATTGCTTTAATCAAGTAGAAACATTTTTAAAGGTGACGGTCCCTACAGATAAGTTAGTTCCAAAAGATTTATATAAAAATTAGAAATTAGTGTCAAAGTTAGGGATGATCTGAAAAGATAGATTGCTACATTATTGATTATAAGTTATATTACAAGGAAATTGCACTAAAGACTAAATATAGATGTTGCAGTGTTGCTATGTGTAAATCAAGGGGAGAAAGAGTAAAATTCCATATTATCAACACAGATACTTCATTTAACACTCTCCTTAATCAACCATGGCTTCATGAGTACAACATAGTTTCGTCATCTTTACATCAGTGCATCAAATAATACAAAGAAGGACAAGAACAATACATAAGTGAAGATTTACAACCATTTTCAATACATAAAGCAGACATACACTAAGACACAACCTACTATGATCCTCTAAAAAAATCATCTTTTCTAGAGGTGTTGTCTTTAATATGATTGAAGATTCAAAGGGATCACAAGAACAGGACCATTCAACCCCGCTTCATCGATCTCTCACAACTCCTTTGCAACAAGTCAGTGGAGGTTCTTTTAGCCCATGCATCTGAAATCAAGGCTGGCAATGCGGGCAAGGAAGAACTAACAAGATTGTTGAATGGACAAAGCCAACTATTAGCATCGACAAGGAAAGAAGGTCCAAGGAAGATTTGTCAAACAAAGAGACACTGATAGTAAGCCAGAAGAAGCCGTAATTTGTGATCTCCTTGGAGGATACAGAGATAAGTGAATATGAGTCGTTATATGATCAGATCAACCACTACATGAAATCGATGACCTTAACTTCAATTCACTCTCACAAGGTCGAGAGTCTAGATTTCAATGAAATCCAGAGTGTTGGTTTGAAACCGATTAAGTTTTATCATGCTCCTTTTTCTTCTAGTTCTGAAACTCTTGTAAACTTAGAAGAGGATATTTCTAATGAATTAATGGAATTACCATTTGAATAATCTCACCCACGTTTACAAAATCTAATTGAAGAGGATTAAGTACTGAAGCTAAAGCCAAAGGACAAATTACATCTCTTTTAAAACTATGGAATGTTAAAGGTCGAGCTCTCAACTTGAAAGAAGCTTTCAGATTTTATACAATAGAACCAATTGATGATTCAAAATTTTGCATGGTTGTTGCTAGAAGATTGGAAGAGGATGCCATGATGTGGAAGATGATTTGGATGATTCTCTGATAGACTATGCTCTGCTAGAGTTTGAGGAGGAAATTAAAACAACTGTCGACGAACTAAGAGAAGTTAATCTTGGGATTGAGGATCAGCCCTGACCTACCTTCATAAGTTCTCTACTCAACGAGCAAGAGTCTATGCATTTAACCAAGTTACTATGAGAATTCAAGGATTGCTTTGCTTGGAGCTATGACAAAATGCCAAGATTATCTCTGGAAGTTGCAATTCACAGGGTTGGATTGGAAAAAAGTATGAAACCAGTGAAAAAATTTCTTAAAAGAATGTGCCTCAAAATATAACAACAAGTCATCGTCGAGGTAAAAAAAACTAATAGATGCTAATTTTGTGCGATAATAACAGTATTCCACATGGTTAGCCAACGTTGTGCCGGTTAAGAAGAAGAATGGACAAATTTGAGTGTGTGTCAATTTCTGGGACTTAAACAAAGCATGTCTAAAAGATGAGTTTCCGTTACTGATATTAGAGTTAATGGTGGACATTGAGTCAGCACATGAAATCTTCTTTTTTATGAATGGATCATCAGGATACAACCTGATTAATATGGCTCCGAAAGATGCAGTGCTTACTACCTTCAGAACGCCAATTGGAATCTTCTGCTACACAGTGATGTCGTTTAGGTTGAAGAATGTTAGAGCAACTTACTAACAAGCCATGACGAAGATTTTTGATAGCCTCATCCACAACCAAGTGGAGTGCTGCATGGATGACTTGGTCATCAAAAGCAAGCAGTGAATAGACCACATGTCTCATTTGAGCATCATATTCGAATGATTATGATAATATAATATTAAGTTGAATCCCTTACAGTGCACCTTTGAGGTTACATCCAGGAAATTTATGGTATTCATTGTCCGTAATTGGGGAATCAAAATTGACCCAGAGAAGATTAAAACTATCTTAGAAATGCCACTTCCTATACTTTTAACACAACTACAATCCTTTCATGGTAAGTTGGCATGCCTAAGACGCTTGATATCTAATCTGTCAGGAATGTGTCAGCCCTTTTTGACTTTACTCTGAAAGAATGCCAAATTCTATTGAGGAAAGCCGTGAAAACAGGATTTTATGGAGATCAAGAAATACTTGACGACACATTATGTATTGGCAGTCCCCATCACTAGAAAACCTCTGATACTTCATAACGCCACCTTAGATGACTCTTTAGGAGCCTTGTAGATTGGGTCAATGACAAGGGTAAGGAAAATATACTTTACTACTTGATTCAATGTCTAATACCGGCAGAGGTAAAGTACTCTCCGATTGAGAATCATTGTCTAGCTCTGATAATTGTCGCCTAGAAGCTTAGACATTGCATGCTTTCTCTTAAGGTAAATCTCATTTTAAAAGTTAATATATTACAATATTTAATGACCTGTCTTATGCTTTTTGAATTGTTAGCAAGGTGTTCTATGATCTTATTGCAATTGATATAACTTTCGTACCTCTTCGCGCTATCAAAGGACAACATTTGGCTGATTTCCTTGCAGTGCATCCACTAAAAGGTGGGTCCCCTCTCAATGACGACTTCTTAGATGAAAATATACTTTATGTAGAATAGTCACATACTAGACATTTGGAAATGTACTTCAAGGGAGCTTTGTCATCCATGAAAGATAATAGATCACAAACAGTTATACCAGGAAAAGTGGAGTGTTGACACTATTATTACGTGGTCCTATAGAAGCGGTCGGTCACCGGAATCGGAATCCCGTCACCCACTTCGGGGGGACATTTAATATATATATATATATATATAATTTTAGAAAAATATGAAATCAAACTGATCCCATATTTTTCAAAGTTTAGAGTAAAGAGGACTACACCTTAAGCTATGTATCTATCTCAAAAGATAAACACATGACTTGATAGTGGAGCTCAATCAAATAAACTAAAAAGTATATGTCGTTCGTCTGATTGACCAAACAAAAATATGTTGAGATTTTCATACATATTTATACTATTTTTAATGATATTGTACTTTAAACAAAGGTATTTTTGATGTTTTCTTGCAGGAATGATGAAGTAGGGTCATTGGAGCAAAGAGATGCAAAAAGGAGCGAATTTGGAGCGAAAAGGACCAAAATGTGGAAATTTGAACTAGGACGCCGATGACGCCCTCGACCCCGCCGACAACGAGTTTTTCCCGAGACTAAAGGAAAAAATTCTTCAGAAGCTGGCCGATGNGCAACTCTTGGGAAAGCTCATCCACAACTTTAAAAGAACATTTTGGCCAAAAATTAAGAGGTCCTGGAGAGCCTGGAAGATCCTGGATGTTAGAAAAGCCCTAGAGGTTAGAGAGGTTCCATTAGCGTGTAACAATTGTGAGGATTTCTTCGAGAAATTGTAAGAGTAGAGTCTTCCTCCTTGCTACTTCGAAGAGGAATTTTGTGTGCTGTAAAGAAAGGAAGAGATTTAGAGGAACTTCGAGGAGTGTTCTTGGGGAGAATTTAGAGATAAGTTATTTAGTTGTTATAGTTTGTATGATCTGATTTTATTTATGAATTCCGAGTTTTGTTGTGTTTTCCTCATGAGTTCTGAGTAGTTTTCTCTGTCCTTTTCCTTGACTTGAGATTTGTGAAATGGTGATTTGAATTTGCGAAANAAAACTTATTTCTAATTTTAGTAGCACAAACTTAATACATTACTCCAAATCTACTCTCGAAAGTAATTCATGCATCATTCATGAACAGTAAAGAAAAACAATAAATATTTACTCGTGTGTAAGCAAAACAAAAACACTAAAAATTAAATTAAAAAGCTAAGCTAATCCATAATATTTTTAAAAATAAAATTTGATATGAGCCCCATTTTTTGTTTTACAGTCATATGAATTAACATATAAATATATATTTTTTTATTTGAAATTATAATAATGTTGTCTTATGCATTTAGCTAAAGTATAACTGATGTGTGTTGGAAGGTCCTGCTGGCGCTANATGTTGTCTTATGCATTTAGCTAAAGTATAACTGATGTGTGTTGGAAGGTCCTGCTGGCGCTAAAAAAAAAAGTTGTGGGGTTGCCAGGATGGATATCCTAACACCCGTTTTAATTTAACTTAATATATAATTTGGAAAAATAGTATTTTAGATTTTTGAAAATACAAGATCAGACCGATCTCATATCCCCAGTAGTTTAAATAAATGAGCCTAATACCACAAATAATATATTCATCCCAAAGGATAAACACAATACTTACTAGTAAGACTCGATTAAATAAATTAAAANCGCTAAAAAAAAAAAGTTGTGGGGTTGCCAGGATGGATATCCTAACACCCGTTTTAATTTAACTTAATATATCATTTGGAAAAATAGTTTTTTAGATTTTTGAAAATACAAGACCAGACCGATCTCATATCCTCAGTAGTTTAAATAAATGAGCCTAATACCACAAATAATATATTCATCCCAAAGGATAAACACAATACTTACTAGTAAAGCTCGATTAAATAAACTAAAGATTGTATGACATCCGTTAAGTCTGCGAAACCATTTTTTATTATAAGCTGACAAGTTTTCCTATTTAATATGAAGGATTAAATAGAGTTTGAAAATGCTTCCTATAAGGGCAAGCCCCTACAGTTAATTATATCCTAGATAACTGAAGTACCTAAGATAACTCTCGATAAAAATCAGGGGATATTGTCTTCAAGGAGTTCAAAGGAATAAGACTTTTCAAGGAGATCAGACAAAGAGGTATGAAAGAAGAATGACTCAAATTTGAAGCATTTATTGTAGAATCCAATGGGAGAGAGGCTAGGGAATGTCATAAATGCGGAGGAGAGGCTAGGGATGTTAAAGTTGATTAAAGAGACACCGGTTAGGATCCTACGGTTCCCTCGTTTCGACACTACTATTTTCTTTCGGATTCACTTAGTTCAAATGAGTTTACTAAACTCAACTTAATGAGTTTCATGCTTTCATTTAAACCGTGGGAAGTCTCGTTAACAACCGTAAGTTACCTCCTCTAAGGGATTCCCGATCATCCGATAGAGACATTTTAATTTAGTTACAGTTTTGGTTTTGTGATATTTTTGATTAAATTTTGAGTTGTCTTATATTTGAATGTTGTGGCAGTGAATTTTATCTTGTTTGATTTTTAAAATTTTTGTTTTAGTTTCAGTTTAAGTTTTGTGGCTATCCTAAAAATTTCAGTTTTGAGATGCAGGGTGACATCATTGTTTAACATGCAGGTTCACGAGCAGGAAAAGTACAGTAAAGAAAGTGCAGGAAAAGAATGTGTTGTAAACTATAAAAACATATCTGTCGAGTCTTCTCGTTGCTCCAACTGAAAGTTCAATACTTGCAAGACATATATATATAATTTTGCAGGAATTAAAGTATGTTGGTAGGAAAAATAGAAAGTACAGGCCTGAGGTATGTCTATCAGATCTTATATCATATCTTAGTGGGTCCTATTTACTTAAGTGTATAGATGGTTTCTTAAGCAAGACATAATGAGTTTAATCGTGCTTTAATATATTCAAAAGATTATGAGAAAGATCCAGGGACCGGGCCCCGGATATTCCACAATATCTTGAAAAGTCTCGAGTTCATTCGAACTCATTATGTTGCTTAATAACTCTTTAATCGTGATTTAATATATCCAAAAGATTATGAGAAAGATCCAGGGACCAGGCCTTGGATATTCCACAATCTCTTAAAAAGTCTCGAGTTCATTCGAACTCATTATGTTGCTTAATAACTCATCTATATACCCTTATGCTCAATGAACTAATGTTCTAGTCAACCCTAAGGATGGGGTAATTATCACTTGATGTTTTATTTATAAATTATACAAGTGAAGACTCTTTGGAGGAATTTGGTCTAATTAAGGAACTTAGCATTTTGATTTTAAAGATGGGCTTGTAGCATTTTAAAAGGTTTTAATTTAGTTATAGATTATTTTCTAAACCTCATTAAATAAAATTTTAATTAATCTTGGTTCACTACTAAGCCCTTAAAAATTAATGGGTAAATTTGTAATTTTAGAAAAAGATTTGAATGTTTATACCTTTAATCCTTATCATGAATTATAAAGCATTTCAAAACCCTTAATTGGGGGCTTAAAATCAGTGAGTTATGATCTTCCAAAAATCAAACCCCTCACCTTAATATCTTTTTTCTAATTTAAACACTCTTCCAAATTTCATCAATTTTAAGAAAATTACAAATTTATCCTTTATAAGACGAAAACAAGGTTGATTACTACCATTTTTCCCTTTCATATTTCAATCATCAAAACATATCAATTAGGATTATTTGTTGACTATTTAGCTCTTTGGTTAAGCCTAAATATTACTTAAGCCTTAAATTTAAAAATTACCCTTTTTTTCCCCTAAGGCCTTAACACCCTATGATTCATTAAGAAAAAATATTGGAGCTTCACCTAGGTCAAAGGACCATTTAGACCAATTTTTATGATTTTTAAAGGTAATTAAGTATAAAATATTATTTAAGTAGGAAATTAAGTTTTATATTTTTATTAAATCTATCTAAGTCTAGGGAATCCAAAGAAATAAATTTCATATTTTTGTGATTTATATTTTAATTATTGGAATTATTTTAGTGAAAAATTAAAGAAAATTCATTTTTAAGCCTTTCAAATTAATATATTGACTTAGAAATTTAGGAAAATTATTTTAATTTATTCCAAGTGATCAGGAAGCCAAATGTGATATTTTAGTGTGTTTTTATAATTTGATAATTTTTATGATTTTTAATTAATTTTTAATTATTTAAATGCTAAAAAATAGCTCAAAAAAAGTATTTATTTTAATTTCAATTTTATTTTTCTCAGGTTGCTCTGGTCATAAGGAGCTCTTAAAACCAATTTTGGTAATTTTTAAAATAGTACTTTAATTATTATAATTATTTTAATGCCAAAATGCAATTTCACTTGATTAATCCATTTGAATGATCAAATTAACTCCAATTGATTTAAAATTTTTATGGGGAGCTCTCATGACATTAGATCATTGTGGAGAATAATTTTTATGTCATTTACATTTATAATTACTCCAAATTAAATTTATTTCATTTTTTAGGGTTTGCAACAATTACGATTATTTCTAAAGAGTTAAATCAAGTTTATATTTTATAGAGTCCTCTGACCACAGTGAACCTAACAAAAAAAAATTATATTTATGATGACTATTTTAATTTTTTTAATTATTTTACCAAAACAAGGACCATCATCTTAAAAATTAGATATCTTTAGTTAGAGATGCCCCCTGACCTTCGAAACATCAGGGGAGGTACCTAACAATAGATAAATCAAATTCCCCATGGTCCCATGCCATGGTGAAATGTCCAGGCAGATGGATAATTTAAATAAAAATAACACTATTTAATTAATTAAAAATAATACATGCATCAAATTGACATGAAAATATTTCCACATTGTTCTCCTTTATTCACTGATATTTTTATTTTATTTTTATAATTTTTATACACAAAGATGTGCATTTTTAAAGTTTTGGTCATTAAATAATTCAGAAAAAATCCCTATTTTTCTACTTATTTAGCACATCCTCATACGCGTCAAACAGACGCGTGTCAGCGTGGGATTGTGCACCGCCATCCGAGTCAGCCCGCCATTCACGTATCGAAGCGCCATACTACCACATCAGGACCCTCCATTCGATACACACTCAATCGGACGGTCCTCTGTCATCATCTCCGATGGACTGAACCCGCTAGCCGTCCAACTTAAAACCTTAATATCTCTCTCGATCCTTAACCAAATTAAGTGTTGTTTGTTTATATCAACTCATCTTGACTAGGAGAACATATCCATATGGTTGGTCAAGTCTTAAATCGATCCTATAAGCATGGAGAATTAAATGAAGCTCGGTTAAAGGGGAGAGTTCAATACCTTTGCCCAAGAGGTATGGCCTCGATTAGGCGCTTCCAAAAGCTTACCTTGAGTCCAAAGAGCTCCTAGATGAAGCCTCAAGCTGTGATAAATTGCCTAGGTATGAAATCAACTAAGGCCAATTTAGGGGCTCAATCAAAGTTCGATGATGGGGCCTCTATGGGGGATCTTCTTCTCTCACTCAGGGGATGGTGTGGGTGCAATTAATTTCAATTTGGTGGAGTTTTGAGAGGTGTCCTGTTTTGGGCTTGATTTTGAACTCCAAAATTGAGCTCGAGCAGNCTAAGGCCAATTTAGGGGCTCAATCAAAGTTCGATGATGGGGCCTCTATGGGGGATCTTCTTCTCTCACTCAAGGGATGGTGTGGGTGCAATTAATTTCAATTTGGTGGAGTCTTGAGGGGTGTCATGTTTTGGGCTTGATTTTGAACTCCAAAATTGAGCTCGAGCACTGGGTTTGAGGGCTTGAGGATGGTTGCATTGAACTTAGTGGGTCTTGAAGAAGCTATGGGATCAATTTGACATAGTCTCCCAAGGAATTTCAAGCTCTCCCCTCTTGGCCGTGGAGGGTGAGCTTAAATAGAGGAGGCCATGATGGCTCTCAGGGGCAATTGGTGGATTGAAAAGCTTGCTTAGGTGGAGGCCAGAAAAGGGCAACAATCCAATTGGAATGAGGCAGCTTGGATGGGTTTAATTTTGAGTTTTAACCATATGGGCTCTCTTGGCCATGGTGTTTTTCGACAACCAAGGTGGCTGGCAGACCATGGTCAAATCACCATTTGGTCAGGGGGATCAGAGCTTGGGTTAAACATGAATGGGGAAAGGGTATTTTGGGTCAAGTCATGGTTTGGGTCTGGGTTCACTCACCAAGGATGGTTTAGATGCTGAGGGAAATCAAATGATTCAGCTTAATCATCATGGTGGGGTCTCTATCCAAGTGATTTGCCATAAGCATGAGGTTTGGGTGTTTTATGAAATGGGTTAAGAGGTCTTAAGAATATTTGAAAGTGGATTGGCCTCTTACCATTAATAGCATGATGATGTGGCNCCATGGTGTTTTTCGACAACCAAGGTGGCTGGCAGACCATGGTCAGGTCACCATTTGGTCAGGGGGATCAGAGCTTGGGTTAAACAGAAATGGGGAAAGGGTCATTTTGGGTCAAGTCATGGTTTGGGTCTGGGTTCACTCACCAAGGATGGTTTGGATGCTGAGGGAAATCAAATGATTCGGCTTAATCATCATGGTGAGGTCTCTATCCAAGTGATTTGCCATAAGCATGAGGTTTGGGTGTTTTATAAAATGGGTTAAGAGGTCTTAAGAATATTTAAAAGTGGATTGGCCTCTTGCCATTAATAGCATGGTGATGTGGAAAGGCGCTCATGGCTCACCTATGGCTTGGGAGTAGCTTCGTGGCTTGTCCTTAGCTTGGTTAATTTTCTTGAGAAAGGATTTTGGATTTATTTGGTATTTTTAGTGAAGTTTGGCATGATNTTTTCTTGAGAAAGGATTTTGGATTTATTTGGTATTTTTAGTGAATTTTGGCATGATGCTTGATTTAGAATGATTTGATTATGTATTTAAAACTTAAGGAATGATTTTGATTGAATGGATGGTGAGGGGAAATTGTCATGTGGGCTTTTAATTGAATTTGGGCTTCTGGAATTAAACATGGTGGGCTTGGGCTTTTAAAATTGAGGTTAAATTTGGGCTAAAATTTGAGCTAATAAAATGTTGAATTTGGTATAGGAAGATATCATGAAGAGTTTGGAAGTGATTTCAAATGATTTGAATTGAATTTGCAGGCCAATTTGATGGATTTAGACATATGGGCAAGATTGAGGCTTTTTTATTTGGGTAAAATTGGGCTTGCAATTGGGTCAACTTGAGCTTGTATTTTGTTGATATTGGTATTGGGGATACTGAATTTTAGTTTGGAATTGAAATTAGGCAAGATTGGGGCCAATCGGGCCAAGATTGAGGCTAATTTGGGAAGATTGGGCCTTAAAGGGTAAATTGGGGCTTTTGGTCAAATTGGGTAAAAGTGGTCAAATTGGTTCAATGTGATAGTTCAAAATTGAAAATGGAAATATTTGGGATGATTTTGGAATTTTTGGAATTTTTGGGTCTTGGGGGACATTTTGGTAATTTTTGGGGTACTTTGGGAATTTGGTGATTTAGGTTAATTTTAGTCAATTTAGGTAGTGGTGAGTGGTTTAAGATGATTTTTGGGTAAATTTGGGTATTTTGGATAATTTTGAGATTTTTTGCAACAATTAGGGTTGTAGGGGTATTTTGGTAATTTGGTGATTTTGGACTAGAATGGGCAAGTAAGCCATGAAGCCATGGCAAACCAATAGGAGACATATGAGGATTCATTTTGGATGCTCAATATGCTGGTTCTAACCCANTTGGAATTGAAATTAGGCAAGATTGGGGCCAATCGGGCCAAGATTGAGGCTAATTTGGGAAGATTGGGCCTTCAAGGGCAAATTGGGGCTTTTGGTCAAATTGGTTCAATGTGATAGTTCAAAATTGAAAATGGAAATATTTGGGATGATTTTGGAATTTTTTGAATTTTTGGGTCATGAGGGACATTTTGGTAATTTTTGGTAATTTTGGGGTATTTTGGGAATTTGGTGATTTAGGTTAATTTTAGTCAATTTATGTAGTGGTGAGTGGTTTAAGATGATTTTTGGGTAAATTTGGGTATTTTGGATAATTTTGAGATTTTTTGCAACAATTAGGGTTGTAGGGGTATTTTGGTATTTTGGTGATTTTGAACTAGAATGGGCAAGTAAGTCATGAAGCCATGGCAAACAAATAGGAGACATATGAGGATTCATTTTGGATGCTCAATATGCTGGTTCTAACCCTCTTAGCTAAAGACTAGGGGTATAGGTTCATTCATATGAGCTTTCGAAAAGGAATCATGTGACTAAATCAAGAGGTCTTAGGGTTCAAGGTATGCAAGAAAGTTTAGTACGTGCAAGCTATTTCAACCATCACCAGACCACCCAGTATTAGTCCTAAGGTCTGACCATCCAATGGGAGACTCCTCTTGAGTTCCCCCATACTGACCTCACCTACTAAGTGCAGGAAGTTATGACCATATGTGAAACTCCAAGTTAAGCAAAAAAGAATTTGGAATTTCTAATTGTGAGGGTTCTTTTTCTAGACTTTTAGGAATATTCAACAGGAAAGCCTTATGACCAGACCCTAGGCTACTAAAAAGGAAAAAAAGGCTAGACCTCAACCAAAAATGAGGTCAAANGAGACTCCTCTTGAGTTCCCCCATACTGACCTCACCTACTAAGTGCAGGAAGTTATGACCATATGTGAAACTTCAAGTTAAGCAAAAAAGAATTTGGAATTTCTAATTGTGAGGGTTCCTTTTCTAGACTTTTAGGAATATTCAACAGGAAAGCCCTATGGCTAGACCCTAGGCAACTAAAGAGGAAAAAAAGGCTAGGCCTCAACCAAAAATGAGGTCAACATGTCCTCAATAGTCGAATAATGAATTACCAACTTAACATTGAATGGAAACCAATCACACAAACACAGATAATTAAATGGAATTTAGCAGAAGGAGACATCTCCATCTTTACTTTGTAAACCCTGTAAAGGGTAAGAACCCATGGCCTAGCCCAGTTTAAATAATCCACTATGAATGGTGAGTACACAGGTCCATTCTTCTTTAGAATTATGGAATATGGAGTTACAAAGATGATTATTGTAAATGTATAATAAAGTTTCATTAATAATAGTTATAATCTAATTATAATGAGTATAATTCTTGGTAATAGTATGTTTCAAGGGTCATAGTCAATTGCTATGGTAGTGTAGTCCACTGTGAATATTGTAGATGGTGGTAGTGGTGCTAGCTTGTCGTATAGATCGTAGAAAGCAATGGCAGTAGTAAGTTGTGTGAGCTATAGATAGTTGTCTCAAGAGAGTTTGTTGGTTACAAATGATATAGAAGGTATCTGCATGAGCTATGTGTCATGTAGGTTGTAGTCGGTCACATATGAAATAGTGGCGAGTTGCAATACTGTAGGTAGACCTAGAGACTAGGCATTGGGGCTGTGTGAGTTATGGACCAGATAGGCAGTAGTTAGCCATTTAAGACATAGCAGGGAGCTGCGATGACATTCATAGGCCACATAGCTAGGAGTCGGAAGTTGTATGAGCAGTAAGTCACACAAATCGTAGTTGTTCATATAAGCCATTGTGATTAGTTGTGATGATGTTCCATAGATCGTAGAGAATGGAGTCAGGAGCTGCATGAGTTGTGGATCACTTAAGCTGTAGCTAGTCACGTAGATCATAGTGGTGATTGGTCATGATGGTCGTAGATTGTGGGTGATGGAGTCGAGAGCTGCATGAGTTGTGGACGACTTAGGTTGTATTTAGTGACTAATTTGTAGTGGTGAGCTTTAATAATGTTTATATGTTGTGGGGGTTGGAGCCAGAAATGGCATGAGTTGTGAACCATGTAAGCTATAGTTGGTCATGTAGATCATAATGGTAAGTTGTGATGATGTTCATAGGCCGCAGGAGCTGAAGTTGAGAGCTGCACAAGCTGTGAGACATGTAGAACGTAGTTTGTCTCATAAGTCATAACAGTGAGCTACGATGACAACCGTTGGCCACAGGGGTCAAAGTCGATAGCTGCATGAGCGATAAGCCACATAAGTCATAATTTGTCATATATACTATAATGGTTAGTTGTGATAATGTTTGTAGGCCGCAGAAGCAAGAGTCGGGAGATGCATCGGCTATGAACTACATAAGCCGTAGTTGGTCATATAGGTCGTACTGGTGAGTTGTGATGACATCAGCAGGCTGCAACAACCAAAGTCAAGAGCTTCATGAGTTGTATACCACGTAGGTCATAGTTGGTGACCAAAGGAAAATATTTTGAGATTTTCATACCTATTTTATACTATTTTTAATGATATTACACTTTAAAGAAAAATATTTTTGATGTTTTGATGCAGGAATGATGAATTTNTTTGGACGCCGTTGCTGGAAATTAAATCTTCTAGTAGCGCCATCAAATTTTGTATTTGTCGATTTACAAAAAGTCGGCCAGTTGGTCACGTAGTTAGTGGTAGTAAGTTGTGATGATGTCCTTAGGCAGTACGGGCCTGAGTCAAGAGCTGCAAGGAGGGAGCTTTATGCGTTCACGGAAAGTCGCAGTCTTTGAGGTGCGTTGTGGCACCGTCATCGGGAAACATCACTGCTCCATATATGAGATGCATGTTACACCATCATCGGGGTCATTACATCATATATGAAATGTGTTGTTACGATATCTTTAGGATGCGTCATTGCACTGTATTTGTTTGTGTTATTACACCGACTGTGGAATGCTTCACAATTTTGCTATGTATGCTGGGATTGTGCATCGCATATTGCGACTTCACAAGGGATTTTACTGCAAAGAGCAAGTGGCGGCCAATGATGGTCGATNTAGTAGTAGTAAGTTGTGATGATGTCCTTAGGCAGTACGGGCCTGAGTCAAGAGCTGCAAGGAGGGAGCTTTCTGCGTTCATGGAAAGTCGCAGTTTTTGAGGTGCGTTGTGGCACTGTCATCGGGAAACATCACTGCTCCATATATGAGATGCATGTTACACCATCATCGGGGTCATTACATCGTATATGAAATGTGTTGTTACGATATCCTTAGGAAGCGTCATTGCACTGTATTTGTTTGTGTTATTAGACCGACTGTGGAATGCTTCACAATTTTGCAATGTATGTTGGGATTGTGCATCGCATATTGCAACTTCACAAGGGATTTTACTGCAAGGAGCAAGTGGCGGCCAATGATGGTCGACAGTGGTCGATAGGTGATTGTCAAAGTTGGTCAGGGACGACGACCCGAGCTGGCCAGAAGAGGTGACAACTGACAAACCTTATCGAAGGGAGTAGTGGATGAAGCTAGCCAGAGGCAGCGACGATAATTATAAGAGGCAGTGGTGGACAAAGTTGGCCTAATGTGGCAACGACCAGAGTTGGCGACTGCTGAAGTGGGAGGCATTCTCTAGATCTATGGTGCAAAAGTGATGTTGGACTCCAACTTATCTTCTAAGCTTCAGCCTTCTTCTAACTATAGGTGTTTCCCTCATTTCAAGAAGAATGTATGGTTCTATTTATAGAGTCCAANTTATTTCTAAAGAGTTAAATCAAGTTTATATTTTCTAGAGTCCTCTGACCACAGTGAACCTAACAAAAAAAAAAATTATATTTATGATGACTATTTTAAATTTTATAATTATTTTACCAAAACAAGGACCATCATCTTAAAAATTAGATATCTTTAATTAGAGATGTCCCCTGACCTTCGAAACATCAGGGGAGATACCTAACAATAGATAAATCAAATTCCCCATAATCCCATGCCATGGTGAAATGTCTAGGCAGATGGAGAATTTAAATAAAAATAACACTATTTAATTAATTAAAAATAATACATGCATCAAATTGACATGAAAATATTTCCACATTGTTCTTCTTTATTCACTGATATTTTTATTTTATTTTTATTATTTTTATACACAAAGATATGAATTTTTAAAGTTTTGGTCATTAAATAATTCAGAAAAAATCCCTATTTTTCTACTTATTCAGCACATCCTCATACGCGTCAAACAGATGCGGGTCAGCGTGGGATTGTGTGCCGCCATCCGAGTCAGCCCGCCATTCACGTATCAAAGCGCCATCCTACCGCATCAGGACCTCCATTCGATACACGCTCAATTGGGCGGTCCTCCGCCATCATCCCCGATGGACTGAACCCGCTAGCCGTCCAACTTCAAACCTTAATATCTCTCTCGATCCTTAACCAAATTAAGTGTTGTTTGTTTATATCAACTCATCTTGACTAGGAGAACATATCCATATGGTTGGTCAAGTCTTAAATTGATCCTATAAGCTTGGAGAATTAAATGAAGCTTGGTTAAAGGGGAGAGTTCAAAACCTTTGCCCAAGAGGTGTGGCCTCGATTAGGCGCTTCCAAAAGCTTACCTTAAGTCCAAAGAGCTCCTAGATGAAGCCTCAAACTGTGATAAATTGCCTAGGTATGAAATCAACTAAGGCCAATTTAGGGGCTCGATCAAAGTTCGATGATGGGGCCTCTATGGGGGATCTTCTTCTCTCACTCAGGGAATGGTGTGGGTGCAATTAATTTGAATTTGGTGGAGTCTTGAGAGGTGTCCTGTTTTGGGCTTGATTTTGAACTCCAAAATTGAGCTCGAGAAGTGGGTTTGAGGGCTTGAGGATGGTTGGATTGAACTTAGTGGGTCTTGAAGAAGCTATGGGATCAATTTGGCAGAGTCTCCCAAGGAATTTCAAGCTCTCCCCTCTTGGCAGTGGAGGGTGAGCTTAAATAGAGGAGACCATGATGGCTCTCAGGGGCAATTGGTGGATTGAAAAGCTTACTTAGGTGGAGGCCAGAAAAGGGCAACAATCCAATTGGAATGAGGCAGCTTGGATGAGTTTAATTTTGAGTTTTGACCATATAGGCTCCCTTGGCCATGGTGTTTTTCGACAACCAAGGTGGCTGGCAGACCATGGTCAGGTCACCATTTGGTCAGGGGGATCAGATCTTGGGTTAAACAGGAATGGGGAAAGGGTCATTTTGGGTCAATTCATGGTTTGGGTCTGGGTTCACTCACCAAGGATGGTTTGGATGCTGAGGGAAATCAAATGATTCAGCTTAATCATCATGGTGAGGTCTCTATCCAAGTGATTTGCCATAAGCATGAGGTTTGGGTGTTTTATGAAGTGGGTTAAGAGGTCTTAAGAATATTTGAAAGTGGATTGGCCTCTTGCCATTAATAGCATGGTGATGTGGCAAGGCTCTCATGGCTCACCTATGGCTTGGGAGTAGCTTCGTGGCTTGTCCTTAGCTTGGTTAATTTTCTTGAGAAGGGATTTTGGATTTATTTGGTATTTTTAGTGAAGTTTGGCATGAAGCTTGATTTAGAATGATTTGATTATGTATTTAAAACTTAAGGAATGATTTTGATTGAATGGATGGTGAGGGGAAATTGTTATGTGGGCTTTTAATTGAATTTGGGCTTTTGGAATTAAACATGGTGGGCTTGGGCTTTTAAAATTGAGGTTGAATTTGGGCTAAAATTTGAGCTAGTAAAATGTTGAATTTGGTATATGAAGATATCATGAAGAGTTTGGAAGTGATTTCAAATGATTTGAATTGAATTTGCAGGCCAATTTGATGGATTTAGACATATGGGCAAGATTGAGGCTTTTTTATTTGGGTAAAATTGGGCTTGCAATTGGGTCAACTTGAGCTTGTATTTTATTGATATTGGGATTGGGGATACTGAATTTTAGTTTGGAATTGAAATTGGGCAATATTGGGGCCAATTGGGCCAAGATTGAGGCTAATTTGGGAAAATTGGGCCTTCAAGGGCAAATTGGGGCTTGGTCAAATTGGGTAAAAGTGGTCAAATTGGTTCAATGTGATAGTTCAAAATTGAAAATGGGAATATTTGGGTCATGAGGGACATTTTGGTAATTTTTGGCAATTTTGGGGTATTTTGGGAATTTGGTGATTTAGGTTAATTTTAGTCAATTTAGGTAGTGGTTAGTGAGTTGAGATGATTTTTGGGCAAATTTGGGTATTTTGGATAATTTGGAGATTTTTGGCAACAATTAGGGTTGTAGGGGTATTTTGGTAATTTGGTGATTTTGGACTAGAATGGGCAAGTAAACCATGAAGCCATGGCAAACCAATAGGAGACATATGAGGATTCATTTTGGATGCTCAATATGCTGGTTCTAACCCTCTTAGCTAAAGACTAGGGGTATAGGTTCATTCATATGAGCTTTCGAAAAGGAATCATGTGACTAAATCAAGAGGTCTTAGGGTTCGAGGTATGCAAGAAAGTTTAGTACGTGCAAGCTATTTCAACCATCACCAGACCACCCAGTGTTAGTCCTAAGGTCTGACCATCCAATGGGAGACTCCTCTTGAGTTCCCCCATACTGACCTCACCTACTAAGTGCAGGAAGTTATGACCATATGTGAAACTCCAAGTTAAGCAAAAAAGAATTTGGAATTTCTAATTGTGAGGGTTCTTTTTCTAGACTTTTAGGAATATTCAACAGGAAAGCCCTATGGCTAGACCCTAGGCAACTAAAGAGGAAAAAAAGACTAGACCTCAACCAAAAATGAGGTCAACATGTCCTCAATAGTCGAATAATGAATTACCAACTTAACATTGAATGGAAACCAATCACACAAACACAAATAATTAAATGGAATTTAGCAGAAGGAGACATCTCCATCTTTACTTTGTAAACCCTGCAAAGGGTAAGAACCCATGGCCTAGCCCAGTTTAATTAATCCACTATGAATGGTGAGTACACAGGTCAATTCTTCTTTAGAATTATGGAATATGGAGTTACAAAGATGATTATTGTAAATGTATAATAAAGTTTCATTAATAATAGTCATAATCTAGTTATAATGAGTATAATTCTTGGTAATAGTATGTTTCAAGGGTCATAGTCAATTTCTATGGTAGTGTAGTCCACCGTGAATATTGTAGATGGTGGTAGTGGTGCTAGCTTGTCGTATTGGTCGTAGAAAGCAATGGTAGTAGTTAGCTGTGTGAGCTACAAATAGTTGCTCAAGAGAGTTTGTTGGTTACAAATGATATTCTGCTTGAGCTATGAGTCATGTAGGTTGTAGTCGGTCACATATGACATAGTGGCGAGTTGCAATATTGTAGGTAGACCTAGAGACTAGGCATTGGGGCTGTGTGAGTTATGGACCAGGTAGGCAGTAGTTAGCCATTTAAGACATAGCAGAGAGCTGCGATGACATTCATAGGCCACATAGCTAGGAGTCAGAAGTTGTATGAGCAGTAAGTCACACAAATCGTAGTTGTTCATATAAGCAATTGTGATTAGTTGTGATGATGTTCCATAGATCGTAGAGAATGGAGTCAGGAGCTGCATGAGTTGTGGATCACTTAAGCTGTAGCTAGTCACGTAGATCATAGTGGTGATTGGTCATGATGGTCGTAGATTGTGGGTGATGGAGTCGAGAGCTGCATGAGTTGTGGACGACTTAGGTTGTATTTAGTGATGAATTTGTAGTGGTGAGCTTTAATAATGTTTATATGTTGTAGGGGTTGGAGTCAGAAATTGCATGAGCTGTGAACCATGTAAGCTATAGTTGGTCATGTAGGTCCTAGTGGTAAGTTGTGATGATGTTCATAGGCTGCAGGGGCTGAAGTTGAGAGCTGCACAAGCTGTGAGACATGTAGAATGTAGTTTGTCTCATAAGTCGTAACAGTGAGCTACGATGACAACCGTTGGCCACAGGGGTCAAAGTCGATAGCTGCATGAGCGATAAGCCACATAAGTCATAATTTGTCATATATACTATAATGGTTAGTTGTGATAATGTTTGTAGGTCGCAGAAGCAAGAGTCGGGAGATGCATCAGCTGTGAACTACATAAGTTGTAATTGGTCACATAGGTCGTACTGGTGAGTTGTGATTACATCAACAGGCCGCAACGACCAAAGTCAAGAGCTTCATGAGTTGTATACCACGTAGGTCATAGTTGGTGACAAAAGGAAAATATTTTGAGATTTTCATACCTATTTTATACTGTTTTTAATGATATTACACTTTAAAGAAAGATATTTTTGATGTTTTGTTGCAAGAATGATGAATTTGGGTCATTGGAGCAAAAAAATACAAAAAAGAGCGAATTTGGAGCAAAAAGGACCAAAATGTGAAGATTTGAACTAGGCCACCGACGGCGCCCTCGACCCCGCCGACGACGAGTTTTTCCCGAGACTACAGGACAAAATCTGGCGCCCTCGAGGCCACCGATGGCGAGATCGACAGTTATGCCTACTCAAGCTTTGGATAAGGCCCAATTTTGAAGGGATGCTTAGGCAA
>JXCR01139862.1:21054-40907 GCA_002079205.1 Phalaenopsis hybrid cultivar | reverse complement strand
TGATTATAAAACTAATAAGGGTAGTCTAAACCAAGTTGAACATAAATGAAGGCACAAACTCTACAATTTTGAGCACTCAAAAGTGTGAAATTATACTAGTTCATCACACATGGATGTAGAAAGACAAGTTGGTCACCTAAAGAGGAACAATGCTACACAAGCAACACTAAGGCATTGCAATAATATAAAGGGTGGCATGGTTGCACTATCTGAGGCAATGCTAACATTACAAGGACATTTTGGTTCACTCGGAACTCTCAAGTAAATGTGATGGGATAGGGTTACTCAAAAACTTATAATAAAATTTTTACAATAAAACCTAAATGGATCTAAAGGAGGTACAAAGCTTGGAGAGAGGCAATACACTCACTATAACGGGTTTTAGGTCTATCATTGACATGTCAAGCTCCAAAAAAAAAAGCACTTAAGCCACGACATACAAGTATCAATGAACTTTTTTCAAGGAAAAAACACTGGTGGAGGCGATAAGAGAACCAAGGAGAGAGATCAGAGGGGCAGAGAATCTATGGGTAAAATATTTAGAACCAAGAAGTGACCACAGAAAAAGGGAACCAAACACTAAACTATTCCAATGGAAGGGCTTATATAGTCCTCAATTTGATGGCAGTGTTGTGACACTACATATATTCAACACTACAACACTATACAGTAGCACACACATGGCTTATGACATGGGCAATAGAATTATGACACGTATTAGTGAAGCTACATTGCTTGTTAGTGTCTTGCAATACCTTTTTGAATGGGTAAAAAATGGATAACACGTGTAATGTGCTTGCTCAATCCTCTATACTCTGAAAAAAATCAATAGTGGATGTTGTTCTTTTCTACAGAGTGGCTACAATTTTAAATGGGTGCAGTATTGTGGTGCCACAATAGGTGTCAAGGTGATAATGAGTAAAAAGAAGCTTTGAGATGAAGAGCTTAGTGCCAAAGTGCTAAATTGACAACACAAAGATGTTAGTCCCTTAGGAAGAATGCTCTCAAGACAGAGATTATAATGATAAGTCAATGGGAATGCCTAATCCCATTTTCTTGTATATACTTCTGCTTTTGACTCCACTGTTAAGAACTAAATGTAAGTTTCCTAAAAATAGAAGCCAAAAACTTGATTCCTATCTGGTACAATAGTACTACGATGTATGTTTGGTTAGATTCTAAATTCTTTCTATTTATAATTCTTCTTTACAATGGTGCTAAAAACTTGGTTCCGAAGCAAGTAAGAGTGCAACTGTTATATTTAAATATTAGGATACTACGCAAGTATACGTTTTATTATCAAGTAATATAGGACTTTTTTATTAAGCTTTAAAATATCAAACCCACAGGGAGAACTAAAAACTCTTAAGAAGAAATTTNTAGATTCTAAATTCTTTCTATTTATAATTCTTCTTTACAATGGTGCTAAAAACTTGGTTCCGAAGCAAGTAAAAGTGCAACTGTTATATTTAAATATTAGGATACTACGCAAGTATACATTTTATTATCAAGTAATATAGGACTTTTTTATTAAGCTTCAAAATATCAAACCCACAGGGAGAACTAAAAACTCTTAAGAAGAAATTAGATAACAAATTCTACTTTGAGAAAGAGTATTAGTCAAACTATATATACTATGGTAGGAATGAAAATTCATTTTTTTGGTAATTTTTTATAATTGAAAATAAAATAAACAACTAACTAAATTTAACTAGATTTTTGTAAGAAGAAAGCAATATAAATAAAATATATTTTTCCTTATAATGAATCAGTAACAAGTATAGGAATTCTGTTATGAAANAGCAATATAAATAAAATATATTTTTCCTTATAATGAATCAGTAACAAGTATAGGAATTCTGTTATGAAAGTATTTAAATTGTGTTGTGCCAAATATGAGCAATATTATTCTTTACCCTTACTAGAGATGCTATAAAGAACATTGGCTGATCTAAAATTTGATTAGTTCTGAAGACAGGATAGGTAAGGAAGATACTAACTCTCAATCTAGAGTTCCCTCTTCTCCCTCCACATGGGGGCTAACTTCTCGTATCAAAACTTAAAATAACAGACCAAATTGATTATCCTATCACTCTAAAGTCCTCTAACTCTACACCCTTCAAACTTTATTTCCCTATTTAATTTCTTTTAACCTCATCAATTACATTCCCATCCATACAATCTCATATGATTCTACCATTAGTTGATTGAGACAATCAAGAAGTAAATAAAGTATAAGGATTAAATAATCACAAGTTATTCCAGCTTTAGNAACTCTACACCCTTCAAACTTTATTTCCCTATTTAATTTCTTTTAACCTCATCAATTACATTCCCATCCATATAATCTCATATGATTCTACCATTAGTTGATTAAGACAATCAAGAAGTAAATAAAGTATAAGGATTAAATAATCACAAGTTATTCCAGCTTTACATTAAAGTCTTCTAACTCTAAACCCTAATACCATCACGGATCTTATATGTTCTCGCAAAAAATTTTAATATCTTGGCCAATTCAAGAAGTAAATGAAGTATAAGGACTAAATCAATACAACTTATTCCAGCATTATAGATCAATACTTCACACAACTTCCTTCCAACACTTAATTACTTATCATTTTAAGGAAAAATATAAAGAAAACTACTTAGAATTCATGGAGAAAACACAATAACAATTAAGTTTAAAAGTAGAAGTCATGAAAAAACACAAGATGTTTAAATTAAATCCAAATGTAGTTAGAAAGATGAAAACTTATCTTAAATTTCTCTCCACCAAACTCTTGATGTTCCTTTGAATTTCTTCCTTTCTCNATAATATAAAGGGTGGCATGGTTGCACTATCTGAGGCAATGCTAACATTACAAGGACATTTTGGTTCACTCGAAACTCTCAAGTAAATGTGATGGGATAGGGTTACTCAAAAACTTATAATAAAATTTTTACAATAAAACCTAAATGGATCTAAAGGAGGTACAAAGCTTGGAGAGAGGCAATACACTCACTATAACGGGTTTTAGGTCTATCATTGACATGTCAAGCTCCAAAAAAAAAAGCACTTAAGCCACGACATACAAGTATCAATGAACTTTTTTCAAGGAAAAAACACTGGTGGAGGCGATAAGAGAACCAAGGAGAGAGATCAGAGGGGCAGAGAATCTATGGGTAAAATATTTAGAACCAAGAAGTGACCACAGAAAAAGGGAACCAAACACTAAACTATTCCAATGGAAGGGCTTATATANTGATTATAAAACTAATAAGGGTAGTCTAAACCAAGTTGAACATAAATGAAGGCACAAACTCTACAATTTTGAGCACTCAAAAGTGTGAAATTATACTAGTTCATCACACATGGATGTAGAAAGACAAGTTGGTCACCTAAAGAGGAACAATGCTACACAAGCAACACTAAGGCATTGCAATAATATAAAGGGTGGCATGGTTGCACTATCTGAGGCAATGCTAACATTACAAGGACATTTTGGTTCACTCGGAACTCTCAAGTAAATGTGATGGGATAGGGTTACTCAAAAACTTATAATTAAATTTTTACAATAAAACCTAAATGGATCTAAAGGAGGTACAAAGCTTGGAGAGAGGCAATACATTCACTATAACGGGTTTTAGGTCTATCATTGACATGTCAAGCTAAAAAAAAAAGCACTTAAGCCTCAACATACAAGTATCAATGAACTTTTTTCAAGGAAAAAACACTGGTGGAGGCGATAAGAGAACCAAGGAGAGAGATCAGAGGGGCAGAGAATCTATGGGTAAAATATTTAGAACCAAGAAGTGACCACAGAAAANTCCTCCTTTTTAAAGTTTTCTAAAAGGTGCTTTGGTGTCTCTTCAAAATGTGTCCACATTCAATGAATCTTCCAAGAGTTGCCTCTTTTCAAGAGCCATTTCAATGTATTTTCGTGCCCATTAACTGTAATTCAAGTTTTCATCAAGAGTTACTTCAAAAAACCCTTCAAAATTTGTCCAAAATTCCTTGAATTTTTATCATAACTACTTCAGGCGCGAAAGCGCATGGCCTTCGACTCTTAGGTATGACCTTCTCTGTTTCCTGGCACTTAAGCGTCAGTCCTAGAGCTTAGGCGCCACAGTTCATTTTCACACCTTCGTTATTTTTGCTCCAAATTTGAACCTTTTTCACTCCTTCACCATATTTCATTCATTTAATTGTACATGAAAGAAAAGCACATAAGTACCTTCCATTAAAGTTCAATATCCTCTAAAATAGATATAAAAATGTGTACATAAATATTATCTANAGGTATGACCTTCTCTGTTTCCTGGCACTTAAGCGTCAGTCCTAGAGCTTAGGCGCCACAGTTCATTTTCACGCCTTCGTTATTTTTGCTCCAAATTTGAACCTTTTTCATTCCTTCACCATATTTCATTCATTTAATTGTACATGAAAGAAAAGCACATAAGTACCTTCCATTAAAGTTCAATATCCTCTAAAATAGGTATAAAAATGTGTACATAAATATTATATATTTTAGGTGTATCAAAATCCCCCAAACTTAAAACGTTACTTGTCCTTAAGTGACACTCCAATCTTTCAAAACAAAAATAAGCAGATTATGCAAATGAGTTTCTTTAGGATATTCTAAAATTTTGTTCTAGAAATATAGTAGTTCAATTTAGAAAAATCTTTAGTAAATAAGCCTAACATAGAGTTTAGAAATTTTTATTGTGAAGAAGTCTGAAAATATGAGTTCCTATCTAGTTCAGAGATACTTGAAGATTTACCAAAAATAGGGTTTAGGCATTCTATCTCCCCCACTTAAAAATTTTTATTAAGAATAATTATACTTACTAAATTATATTCTTAAGCTTAAGAGTTTCTCAAGTCTTATACTTTAAAAAGATCAGATTTGGAACCAATTTTTGATTAGACACTAATCCTCAAGTTTCTCCTCCCTTTTTCAAATTTACTTTTCTTTTTGTTTATTTTTCTCTTTTTTTTCTTTTTCTTTCCTTTTTCTTTTTCTTTCATGATCTTTTTAATCCCTACTTTTTTTAGGTGATGATTACTATATCTTGATAGACCTTTAATGGTTTTCAATTCCACTCTTTCTTTCTTAAAGCAAAGGTTTGAAATATATCCTTTACTTAAAAATATAAAAATNCCTACTTTTTTTAGGTGATGATTACTATATCTTGATAGACCTTTAATGGTTTTCAATTCCACTCTTTCTTTCCTAAAGCAAAGGTTTGAAATACATCCTTTACTTAAAAATATAAAAAATTTTTTGAAAATTATTTTTAATAAGAGAAAGTTAAGTATTGAAAATAAAATTCTAATCCTTCTACATTTAAAAAAAAAAGCAATTTATCCTACTAAAGATAGTTACAAAATATTTATCATTTATACACTAAAAAAATTTAACTTAAAATTTTTCTTCATCACTTAGGTTTCAACTAAATTTTCTTACTCATTTCTATATTTGAAATTTTGCTTCTCTAATATAACTTCATACGCATAATAATTTTTTTCCAATCAAAATTNCTAAAGATAGTTACAAAATATTTATCATTTATACACTAAAAAAATTTAACTTAAAATTTTTCTTCATCACTTTAGGTTTCAACTAAATTTTCTTACTCATTTCTATATTTCAAATTTTGCTTCTCTAATATAACTTCATACGCATAATAATTTTTTTCCAATCAAAATCAAATTTATTTGTAGCACATTTAAGAACAAATAAAATTCAAGTTTTGAAATTTATTTTTCATCCCCCCAAACTTAAAATTTTAATAAGATAAAACATTTTAGCATAACATATATATAGACATGAATGAAAACTAAAAATAACATGCTCACAAGAATTTTCATATCCTAAATAAACAAGTACAAAAATTTGAAACAGGAGTAAAAAGAAATTGATCAAATTTTAACTTAATTGCATCATATGTGAGATTCAACAGACTTTTTTGCATTAGAAGATAACATAAAAGCAAATAAACATAAACTAACANAACAAGTACAAAAATTTGAAACAGGAGTAAAAAGAAATTGATCAAATTTTAACTTAATTGCATCATATGTGAAATTCAACAGACTTTTTTGCATTAGAAGATAACATAAAAGCAAATAAACACAAACTAACGTAAATTCATAACTACAATATAAAGAAAATACATGGTAATAAATTGAAAATTTAAAGATGAAATTCTTAAGTAAAAGTTAGCAATATTCTAAACCTTTCTAATATCTCTGCAATAAGTTCTTCACAAACTAACAAAATACAACTAAACAACCATGTTCACAAACTTACTACCACAAAAACAAAGCATAACTACTCACAAGTACACAAATACATTTTTAAACATCACAATAGTATCCAACACAACAAATAACAACACATATAACAACAACTATCTAAATAACTACAATAAACAATAACATATAAAAGAGTAGCAGTCCAAACAGCTGCAACACATAAAAGTTCATACAATTTAAAAGTATAATATTCAAATAAATTTGTATCCTCCTCTTCATCAACATCATCATCATCCCAAAAATTTGTAGGAGCATAGTGAGGGTAATGTGGATAGGGTTAAAATACTACACTTTGGTCTCCCCTAATAAAGCATTCCAAAGATGTGTGATATTTTTCTTCATAATCACTATGTCTCTTCATATAAGTATCAATATGTCATACATAGTTCTCTAGATTCAGTACCTTATCCACAGTGTTGTTGATGTTATCGAACATCCTCTGCATTTATTGTGACTACAAATCAGGACTAGTCAACTATCGTTGTGATGTAGATGCTCGTGAAGTACAAGCACAAGACTTAAAAGCACCAGAAACTCTAGAAAATTCTCCTCTATAGCCAAATATAGAATGTTCTGAATAAGATTTCACATTGACACTAATAATAAACTTTAGTGGTTGTAAAATCTCCTCCCAACTATTAAATCTCACACCAGTCTGCTCACTTAAAGAAAAGATTAAGGATGTAAATCCCAATCCTATAGTAGTGGCAACTCTGGCAGAACTAGTGATCACCTGATAGATTAAGGATCCAATATCAATTAGCTTTGACTTATGAATACAGTAGTTAGAAAAGGCTCTCTCTCTTGTAACTTCACTCAGATGATTTGTATGAAGTAGACGAGTTGAAATAAAGTAGTGTCATGCTTTTGTCATGGCATCAAGCTTTGACACAGGAAAATTCACTCTCCTATCATTTGTTATTTTCCACAATCCTCTTCCTGCAGTCAATGAAGAAATAATCTCATCTAACTCTCCCTCAGTAGGATTATAATTTGATTAAAAACATAACAAATTCGTGGGCAGNTAGCTTTGACTTATGAATACAGTAGTTAGAAAAGGCTCTCTCTCTTGTAACTTCACTCAGATGATTTGTATGAAGTAGACGAGTTGAAATAAAGTAGTGTCATGCTTTTGTCATGGCATCAAGCTTTGACACAGNTAGCTTTGACTTATGAATACAGTAGTTAGAAAAGGCTCTCTCTCTTGTAACTTCACTCAGATGATTTGTATGGAGTAGACGAGCTGAAATAAAATAGTGTCATGCTTTTGTCATGGCATCAAGCTTTGACACAAGAAAATTCACTCTCCTATCATTTGTTATTTTCCACAATCCTCTTCCTGCAGTCAATGAAGAAATAATCTCATCTAACTCTCCCTCATTAGGATTATAATTTGAATAAAAACATAACAAATTCGTGGGCACCTAGTAAAATAAATTTATTACCTCAAGGGAAACAACTATTGATTTCCCTCTCATCATAACCTGATCTTCCTCTGCCTCAGGGAGAATAGTGTAAAACTCCCAAACTACAGAAATGAACACTACATTAGAAAAACAACGGAAACGTTCCGACTATCGGCGAACTATCAAATCCTCTACAGCTCTGCCCAGATTCTTAAAACACCGCTAAGGAATCAACTTTCTTGACTGCAACACTTCTGCATATCGATCTTGAGCTTTTAAGCTATAAAATTTGCTTGAATATAAAGTGGACTTCCCCTTGCGCCTCTTCTTTTTTGGTGTCATTTTCTAAAAATCACATAAAATTCACAATAAATCCTAAACTCAAGTCTAAATCACTAAATTTCACTTCCAAAAGCTGAAACTATCATTTCCATGTATTTTCCATAGATTTTTCTTAAGTTTTCACCATGAATAGTGATCTTCAATAATTCCACAATATACTCCAAATATATGGTGGAAATAAAAAATTTCTACTTAGAACTGAAGCTCTCACCATGAGTAGATGAAAACTAACAAATTTGGCTCAATTCCAACAAGAAATTTTCAAATTTAGAGGTGTACAAATGGCAATTTTCAGTTCAATTTTTCACTTTTAACCATTCATGAACAGGTTTAAGTGAACCAGCAGTTAAGCGCGACTGGTTCAGCACTTAGGCGCCAACCTCTTGGGTAACGTTCACTTAAGCGTGGGGTTTTTAGCTCTCAGGTGCCAGTGCACAATGTTGAATATTTTCAATTTTTTAAGTTAAATGCACATCTAGCCTATGTCATCCACCGCTAAATGGTTTTATAAATTTTAATATCTATTTTCTTCCCCTTTAATTCACCTCTTTCTCAAAATTCACAAATTTTCACAATTTTGATTCACATTAATTAACACATAATTTTTCACANACATCTAGCCTATGTCATCCACCGCTAAATGGTTTTATAAATTTTAATATCTATTTTCTTCCCCTTTAATTCTCCTCTTTCTCAAAATTTACAAATTTTCACAATTTTGATTCACATTAATTAACACATAATTTTTCACTCAAACAAACACTTTGAATAATTTTTCAAAACAAATACAAAACAAAATTTTCTTAACAAAGACAAACACTTTTACAAACAAACACATATTTTTTNTCAAACAAACACTTTGAATAATTTTTCAAAACAAATACAAAACAAAATTTTCTTAACAAAGACAAACACTTTCACAAACAAACACATATTTTTTTTCAATCCAAAGATTCTTGGATGAGATATCTCCTACACATCAATTCAAATACAAAACAAAGTTAACATCAGAACACATAAAACAAACAAACACTAACTACGAACAGATAAACTAGACTCTCAAACTTAATTTCATTCTCCTTTCGGTGGAACATATCCTGACCTTTCACCTATTTCTCTTGAGACATTCATAATATAAATTTGATAGAACGGACAGTGGTGAAGAATTCTCATTGAGTCTTCTTCAATCCACCTATTTTTCAAATATATCTCCGTGTCTGCTTCTTTTATATGACATGTATGGCCGAATTTCATTTTGGGTTGCCATCCAATATGCTCCAAGTGTGTGTTATTCTCATTCACTTTTGCTTCAATTGAAGCCACATTGACCTAAATCTCTGCGATCTTCTCCGCTATTCCTTCTATACGAACGGCTAGGAATCTGTTGTATAACTATTGAGCACTTTGACTCACGAACCTTTTATTAATGACTTCTACTTTCTTCTTCATTTCAATCTCCCAAGAAGACATTCTTGCAAGTTCTCTCACTCTTTTTCTCTTCACTTAGACTTTAGAATGAAAATTTCAAGTTGGGTAAAAATTCTCTTCATTCCCGTGCTATTTATAGACCTTGGATGAAGCTTAGACGCACTACTCACGTTCACAAAGTACTAAATCACGTTTAAAGCCACTAAACCACATTTAATCCTTCAAGAATATTAATTCTACATATTTTTTGTTTAACTACCACGTTTAAGCATTGAGTGTTGGTGCTTACTTTAGCACAGATCGGTTTAACATCCCAATATGCATTCTAACTCGTCTAAGTCATCAATTAAGGTCTTAGAATCCTCACTATAATACTACCACATTTTCCTTAATCAAACAAAATAACATATCATTTAGAATAAATACACATTGAAAACTCTAAGTTACCTCCCACAAAGCATTTGGTTTTACGTCGTCAGCCCGACACAATCAGTGCTTATTTTGGTTGATACAATCATCCTGATTTTATATATACATATATGTAAATTGTGATGCACGCAATTATATGCTTAGTTTTATTAATAATGATTCTTATTTTGCAAAAAAACCAAAAACTCTATCCAAAATAAAAGCTAGGTAAATATTCTACTATGAAGCCAATAAGAAAATAATTATAATATTTAAATATGGGATACTATGCAAGTTTATGTATCGTTATCAAGTAATATAAGACTTTTTTATTAAGCTCCGAATATCGAACCCATGAGAAAAACTTGATAATATGCACTCTACAAAATAGGATAAATTATATAACAAAATTCTACTTAACAAAATATTCTTACTTAAGTTTAAGAGGCTATAATCGGAATGAAAATTTGATTCGTTTTGTAATTTTTTTAATTGAAAATAAAGTAAGCAATTAACTAACTTAACTAAATATTTGCAAGATGAAGGCAATATAAATAAACTTTTTTTTTGATATCATGAATCAACAACAAGTATAGAAAATTTGTTGTGNAATAAAGTAAGCAATTAACTAACTTAACTAAATATTTGCAAGATGAAGGCAATATAAATAAACTTTTTTTTTTGATATCATGAATCAATAACAAGTATAAAAAATTTGTTGTGGAAGAATTCTAATTGTGTTGTGTCAAATAAGAGAAATAATATTCTTTACCCTTACTAGAGATGCTATAAAGAACATTGACTAATCTATAGATTGAATAGTCTTGAAGATCAGTCAGGTAGGGAAGATACTAGCTCTCACTTTAGAGTTCCCTCTTCTCCCTCCGTCTGGGGACTAACATCTTGTATCAAAACTTAAAACCATAAATAAAATTGGGGCTTTAGCATGTCACTCTAAAAGTCCTCTAATTCTACACCCTTGAAAGTTTATTTCCCTATTTATTTGCACTCAACCCCATAAACTACATTCTCATCCATGAAATTAAATGTGATTCTTACCATTTGTTGATTGAGACAATACCATCTCGGATCTTACATGTTCTCACAATAAGTATTAACATCTTAATTGGCCAAATTATGGAGTAAATGAAGTACAAGGTTTCAAATCATCATAACTTCTTCCAACATTAAAGTCTAATACTTCACACAACTTTCTTTAAATACTTAATCACTTATCATTTTAAGGAAAAAGATAAATAAAATTACTCAAAATTCATGGAGAAAATACAACCACACTTGAGTTTAAAAGTAGAAATCATGCTCACAAATAAGAAATCTAAATTAAAACTCAATGTAGTCACAAAGATAAACACTTATATCAAATCCTCTCCACCA
Source organism: Phalaenopsis hybrid cultivar (assembly GCA_002079205.1). NCBI lineage: Eukaryota > Viridiplantae > Streptophyta > Magnoliopsida > Asparagales > Orchidaceae > Phalaenopsis > Phalaenopsis hybrid cultivar. The sequence goes on along the minus strand of JXCR01139862.1, from coordinate 29,627 downwards.
AATGTCTTGAAATTCTTTTGAATTCTCTTCCATCACTCACAATATAAACTAAAACTTAAAATAAAAAGAAATGTGGCCAGCGGCGGTGTGGGCAGTACTAGGATGAATGATGGTTGTTGGATGTGGATTGACTCTGCCCCTTTGATGATCCAAGTATTCTTTTATAAAAATCCAAGAGGTGTCTTGGTGTCTCTTCAAACTGTGTCTCCATTCAATGAATCTTGTAGAATTTGCCTCCTTTTAAAATCCAATTGAATGAATTTTTGTGTCCATGAACTATTTCCCAAGTTTTAGTAAGGGTTGCTTCAAACACCTCTCAAAAAGTCATCCAAATTCAACAAATCATCAAATAACTACTTCTGGCGCTTAAGCGCAGGGTACCTGATGCTTAGGCGTGACTCTCTCAGAATAACTGACACATAAGCACCAGTACTGGGTGCTTAGGCGTCGCTGTTCATTTTTGCACCTTCTTCTTTTTTACTCCAAATTTGATCTTTTTTCCACTACTTTTATCATTTTCCATCTATTTGATTGTACTGAAAGAAAAACAGACAAATACCTTTCATTAAAGTGTAATATCTCAANATCCAAGAGGTGTCTTGGTGTCTCTTCAAACTGTGTCTCCATTCAATGAATCTTGTAGAATTTGCCTCCTTTCAAAATCCAATTGAATGAATTTTTGTGTCCATGAACTATTTCCCAAGTTTTTAGTAAGGGTTGCTTCAAACACCTCTCAAAAAGTCATCCAAATTCAACAAATCATCAAATAACTACTTCTGGCGCTTAAGCGTAGGGTACCTGATGCTTAGGCATGACTCTCTCAGAATAACTGACACATAAGCACCAGTACTGGGTGCTTAGGCATCGCTGTTCATTTTTGCACCTTCTTCTTTTTTACTCCAAATTTGATCCTTTTTCCACTACTTTTATCATTTTCCATCTATTTGATTGTACTGAAAGAAAAATAGACAAATACCTTTCATTAAAGTGTAATATCTCAGAAAATAGATGTAAAAAGGTGTACAAAAATGCTATATATTTTAGTTGTATCAAAATCCCACAAGCTTATAATGTTACTTGTCCTCAAGTGACAATTTAATCCTTTAAAAACTAAATCAGTAGATTATGTATATGAGTTTCTTCAAAAGTTTCTAAAATTTTGATATAGNTTGTATCAAAATCCCACAAGCTTATAATGTTACTTGTCCTCAAGTGACAATTTAATCCTTTAAAAACTAAATGAGTAGATTATGTATATGAGTTTCTTCAGAAGTTTCTAAAATTTTGATATAAAAATATAGTAGTCCAATTTAGAAAAAATATTAGTGAATGAGACCAACTTAGAATTTAGAAATTTTTAATGTAAAGAAGTCTGAAAATGAGTTTCTATCTAATTCAGAAATATTGTAGATTCTCCAAATCTAGAGTTTAGGCCTCCACTTAAAATTTTTTATTAAGAGTAATTTTACTTAATATATTATATTCTTAAGCTTAAGAGTTTCTCAAGTCTTATACTTTAGAAAGATCAGATGTGGAACCAATTTTCGGTTAGACACAAATCCTCAAACTACTCCCNAGTAATTTTACTTAATATATTATATTCTTAAGCTTAAGAGTTTCTCAAGTCTTATACTTTAGAAAGATCAGACGTGGAACCAATTTTCGCTTAGACACAAATCCTCAAACTACTCCTCCCTTCTTCAATTTTTCTTTTCTTTTCTTTTTCTCTTTTTCTTTTTCTTTTTCTTTTTTTCTTTTTCATTTTCTTTTTTTCTTTTTCTTTTTTTCTTCTTTTTCTCTTCAAGCAAGGATTACTATATCTGGATAGGCCTTTAATGATTTTGAATTCCAATTCTCCTTTCCTAAAGCAAAGAGTTGATATATTTCCTTTACTTAAAAATATAATAATAGTTTTTAAAAATTACTTTCAATAAAAGAAATTTAAGTAAATAAAAGTCTAACACTTCTATATTTTTCAAAATATGATTTCTCCTACCTGATATAGTTACACAATATTTATCATTTCCACACTAAAATTTTTTTAACTTTAAGTTTTTCATCATTACTATAAATTTTAACAAAATTTTCTTACTCATTTCTACATTAAAATTTTACTCTCCTATTAANCTTCTATATTTTTCAAAATATGATTTCTCCTACCTGATATAGTTACACAATATTTATCATTTCCACACTAAACTTTTTTTAACTTTAAGTTTTTCATCATTGCTATAAATTTTAACAAAATTTTCTTACTCATTTCTACATTAAAAATTTACTCTCCTATTACAACTTCATATACATGATCATTTTTCTTCAAATCAAAATCAAATTTATTTGAAACACATTTGAGAACAAATAAATTTCAAGTTTTTAGAAAATTTATTTGAAAATTTTTCAAATAAATTTAAGTTTTGAAACAGACTTAAATTTTTAGTAGAATAAAACATTTTAGCAACACATATAAATATTGGCAAGAATGAAAACTAAAAATAACATGCTAACAGGAATTTTTACATCTAAAATATGCAAGTACAAAAATTAAAAATAGGAGTAAAAATTAAATCAATCAAATTTTAATTTACTTAACATATGGAGATTCTTTAGACTTCTATACAGTGGATGATAAAATAAAAACAAACAAACTCACTAACGAACATACACAACTGTAATATAAAAAAAAAATATCAGGTAGTAAATTGAAAATTTTAAACATGCAGCTTTTAAGTAACAAGTTAGCTATATTCTAAACATTCATAAGATCTAGAATTAAGTTCAACACCTACTAACTAACGACAATNTACTTAACATATGGAGATTCTTTAGACTTCTATACAGTGGATGATAAAATAAAAACAAACAAACTCACTAACAAACATACACAACTGCAATATAAAAAAAAAATATCAGGTAGTAAATTGAAAATTTTAAACATGCATCTTTTAAGTAACAAGTTAGCTATATTCTAAACCTTCATAAGATCTAGAATTAAGTTCAACACCTACTAACTAACTACAATAAACAACACAATTAACACAATTACTACCACAAAAACATAATAACCACTCACAAAAACATAAATACATCAGNTGTATTGTGCCAAATAGGAGCAGTTTTAATTCTCTACCCTGATACAATGTTATGGAAAATCTTTGGCTAATCTCAGGTTTAGTCATAAAATCTGTGGCTAGGCTAAGAGGATACTGGCTCCCACTCCAGAGCTCCCACTTCTCTTTACCTGAAGGGTAACTCTCGCTTTAGTTTTTAAACACTAAAACCGAATTGGAGATTTTAGTCTGTCACCCTAAACTCTCTAATTCTACACCAAATAAATGTTTATTTTCCTATTTATTTGCACTTAATTCCATGAACAAAATACTCCCTCATGGAATCAAATGTGATACTCACTCTGTTGTAGAACTCATACTCCATTTCTCGGATCATATGTTTCACAACATGTTTTAACAATTCAATTGACCAGATCAAAAAGTAAATTAAGTTCAGATTTGAAAAATCATCACAATTTCTTTTATATTTTAATATTAGCACACCANATTGACCAGATCAAAAAGTAAATTAAGTTCAGATTTGAAAAATCATCACAATTTCTTTTATATTTTAATATTGGCACACCAATATTATCTCTTCATTTTATCATATCTCAGAGTAGGGAGAAAGATAAAGAAAATTACTCAGACTTCATGAGAAAGACACGACAAAACACAAATTTTATATATAAAAGAAAGTTCGTACAACACTGATAAACAAACAACACTTATCTGAAACTCCTTTTCAAAGAAAATTCTTTGTAGCCTCTCCTAGGAAATGTAGAAAGAAGAAATCTCTCACTTTCTCCTTCTCCAACACTTATCTCTCACTTTCTTACCACAAGACTTTAAACTCTTAAAGATTTATCACTAATAGACTCCTAAATGATGGTATAATGAAGATGGAAAAGTGTATGAAGGCGNCTCCAACACTTATCTCTCACTTTCTTACCACAAGACTTTAAACTCTTAAAGATTTATCACTAATAGACTCCTGAATGGTCGTGGAATGAAGACGGAAAAGTGTATGAAGGCACGGTGTGGTGAAAATAAGCATGTCAGAATGAAGATGAGCGAAAAGGAGCTCCTTTTCTGATCAATTTCAGCCCCAAATCTCTACTAGACCGCTAGTCTAAGGATGATAAGAAGTGCATAATCNAAGGAGCTCCTTTTCTGATCAATTTCAGCCCCAAATCTCTACTAGACCGCTAGTCTAAGGATGATAAGAAGTACATAATCTATGCATAATATCATATTTCTTAATCAATTTTTTGATTCTCTTATTCTTAAAATGAGATCCTCCATCAGTAATAATTACTCCTAGCATTCCATATCTAGTAAAATTATTTGTAATTATAAATTTAGAAATACTTCGAGCATCACATCTGGTTACAACAATAGCCTCAATCCATTTGGACATATAATCAGCAACAAGTAATATATATAAATTTCCAAATGAAGGCATAAATGGTCCTATNTAATCTATGCATAATATCATATTTCTTAATCAATTTTTTTATTCTCTTATTCTTAAAATGAGATCCTCCATCAGTAATAATTACTCTTGGCATTCCATATCTAGTAAAATTATTTGTAATTATAAATTTAGAAATACTTTGAGCATCACATCTGGGTACAAAGCCTCAATCCATTTGGACATATAATCAACAACAAGTAATATATATAAATTTCCAAATGAAGTCATAAATGGTCCTACAAAATCTAAACACCACACATAAAAAATTTTGACTTCTAATGTGTAATTTAAAGGCATTTCATTTCTCCTATAAATACTTCCTACTTGTTGACATCAATCTGATGTTTTAATATATTCATTAACATCTCTAAAAAGAGTAGGCCAATAAAATCTGGCTTGCAAAATCTTATATGCAGTTTTATTTGTTCCAAAATGTCCTCCAAATTCAAAACCACGACATCTTTCAATTATATATTGAGTTTCCTCATAAGGCACACATCTTCTAATAGTTAGATCTTTACATTGTTTATATAAATATGAGTCATCCCAAAAATAGAATTTTGAATCTTAAATGAATTTCTTTAGTTGTGAATTTTTAATATCAGATGGTAAGATATCACTTATAATAAAATTTACTAAATCATCATACTAAGGTACATTCATTTCATCAATACCATATAATTGTTCATCAGAGAAATTTTCTAAAATTTCATTTACAAAATTAGTTAATATTTCTCTTTCAAGTCTAGACAAATGATCAGCTATTTTATTATCATTTCCCTTTCTATCAACTACGGTAAAATCAAACTCTTGCAAAAGAAGTATCCATCTAATTAATCTTGGTTTAACATCCTTCTTTTGCATCAAGTATTTAATAGCAAAATGATCTGTATGGACTATACATTTAGTTCCAGTTAAGTAAGTTCTAAATTTATCAAAGGAAAAAATAATAGCTAATAACTCTCTTTCAATAGTAGTGTAGTTAATATGAGCATCATTCAGAGTTGTACTAACATAATATATTACTTTAAAACATTTGTTATGCCTTTATCCTAAAACAACCCCAATAGCGTAATCACTAGCATCGCACATTATTTCGAATGATTTTTCCCAGTCAGGTGGAACTATTATAGGTGCAATGATTAATTTTTCTTTCAATAATTTAAATGCTTTTATGCATTCCTTGTTAAAATCAAATTTCGTATCTTTTTCTAAAAGTTGGCATAATGACTTAATTATTTTCGAAAAGTTTTTTATGTAGCGCGTATAGAAACAAACATGTCCTAGAAAGCTTCTTATCCCTCTAAGATTAGTAGGAGGTGGTAATTTTTCAATAACTTGAATTTTTGCAGGATGTACTTCCATGCCATTTTTAGAAATTTTATGCCCAAGTACAATACCTCCTGCAACCATAAATTGACATTTTTCCCAATTTAGTACTATATTGATTCTTTCACATACTTCTAAAACTGTTTCTAAATTATTTAAACATAATTCAAATGAAGCTCCGAATATAGAAAAATCATCCATAAAAACTTTCATTTCATGTTTAATAAAATTGCTAAAAATTGACATCATACATCTTTGAAATTTTGCAGGTGCATTGCATAAGCCAAAAGGCTTTCTTTCTACGAAAAGCAAATGTTCCATATGGGCTTGTAAATGTTTTTTTCTCTTGATCCTTTGGAGCAATTGAAATATGATGATACCCGTTATATCCATCTACAAAGCAGTAATATTTATTTCCAACCAATCTATCCAACTTTTGTTATAGAAAGGGTAAAGAAAAATGATCTTTTCTTGTGGTCATATTTAATTTTCTATAGTCAATACAAATTCACCAACCAGTAACTTGTCCTATTGGAATTAATTTATTTTTCTCATTTTCTTTAACGGTCACTCCTTTCTTTGGAACACGGTGAATTGGACTTACCCAAGCACGNTTATCCCTCTAAGATTAGTAGGAGGTGGTAATTTTTCAATAACTTGAATTTTTGCAGGATGTACTTCCATGCGATTTTTAGAAATTTTATGCCCAAGTACAATACCTCCTGCAACCATAAATTGACATTTTTCCCAATTTAGTACTATATTGATTCTTTCACATACTTCTAAAACTGTTTCTAAATTATTTAAACATTATTCAAATGAAGCTCCGAATATAGAAAAATCATCCATAAAAACTTTCATTTCATGTTTAATAAAATTGCTAAAAATTGACATCATACATCTTTGAAATTTTGCAGGTGCATTGCATAGTCCAAAAGGCTTTCTTTCTACGAAAAGCAAATGTTCCATATGGGCTTGTAAATGTTGTTTTCTCTTGATCCTTTGGAGCAATTGAAATTTGATGATACCCATTATATCCATCTACAAAGCAGTAATATTTATTTCCAACCAATCTATCCAACATTTGTTATAGAAAGGGTAAAGGAAAATGATCTTTTCTTGTGGTCATATTTAATTTTCTATAGTCAATACAAATTCACCAACCAGTAACTTATCCTATTGGAATTAATTTATTTTTCTCATTTTCTTTAACGGTCACTCCTTTCTTTGGAACACAGTGAATTGGACTTACCCAAGCACTGTCTGAAATCGGATATATAATTCCAACATCTAGCCATTTTAAAATTTCTTTTTTATTCTTTCATTATTGGGTTTAATTTCCTCTGAGGATCAACTTTAAGTTTGTATTGTTCATCTAATAGAATTTTGCACATACAAATAGAAGGATTGATTCCTATAATAACTGCTAAAGTCCATCCAAAAGCCTTTTTATATCTTTTAAACATTTCTATTAATTTTTGTTCTTCAATTTCAGTTAATTCAGAAGATACAATAACAGACAATGTAGATGACACTCCTAAAAATACATATTTTAAATGAGCAGGTAATATCTTCAGTTCAAGTTCAGGTGGTTTAATACTTGAAGGAATAAGATTTTTATAATTTTTTCCCATCAAATCTAACATTTCAAATTTGTCCTGAATATAATCTAAATCTTCTTCTATCATTTCATCCTTATTTTCAAAAAATTCTCCTTTCTTTAATTTGTCTTCAAAGTCTTCTTTAAATTGTTCATTACTCAGATAATCAGTTACTTCCTTCATGAAACATTAATTGTCTGTTTCTATTGCAGGATATTTCATAGCCTTTCCAATATTAAATTTTACTTCTTGATCATTAACCCTCATTATTAATTTTTCTTTTTTGCACATCTATCATAGCTCTCCCTGTTGCAAGAAATAGTCTCCCCAAAATAATAGGAATCTCTTTATCTTCCTCCATATCTAATACTATAAAATCTACAAAGAAAATAAATTTATCCACTTTTACTAATACATCTTCTATCACTTATTTTGGATAAGTTATTGATCAATCAGCTAACTGATGAGTTATAGTAGTAGAGGAAATCTCTCCCAAATCTAAATGTTTAAAGATCGATAGAGGCATAAGATTGATACTCACTTCTAAATCATATAAAGCTTTTCCAAAAACTTTTCACCAATAGTACAAGGTATAGTAAAACCAACAAAATCTTTTAATTTTTCAGGAAGCTTTTTCTGAATAATAGCACTACACTCTTCACTGAGTGCAACAGTCTCATGATCTATAAACTTCCTTTTCTTGTTTAGTATATCCTTCATAAATTTCACATAACTTTCCAAAGCTTCAACGAAAGGAATGTTTATCGTTAATTTCTTAAGGATTTAAAAAATTTGTAAATTTTTTATCTTTATTCTTCTGCTTCAGTTTTTGAGAAAACAGAGGTAATGGTTTTTCTAAGGGAAATTGTGTTTGTCATTTCATTTTTGTCACTTTCCATTTCTTCCTTCTCTTCATCAACATCAGTTTCTCTTTGGATTCTTGTTTAAAATTCTTTTCCAATTTATAATTGAATAACTTTAATTTGGTCCATATTTTGATCTTTTTGATTAACTTTCACGTACTTGGAAGAAATTCAGAAGATCTGTTACTAAGTACAGTAGCAATAAGTCCTAATTGATTTTCAATATTTCTAATAATAGCCCCTTGATTCTATAATT
>JXCR01139862.1:0-13218 GCA_002079205.1 Phalaenopsis hybrid cultivar | reverse complement strand
GGTTAAAGTTAAATCACGGAGGATAAAGGTCAGAAATTAGGATTTCCTTGGTTGTTCAAATTTCTGGAGGGATTTACCAAATTATTATAATTATTCCAACAAAATTAGGGTGATTTTTCCATTCAGGGTTATAATAATTAGAATAAGGATTGTTATTTTGATTATTTATATCATTTAAAGTTTCATAAGATGATTGAGTATCAATTATCTGCCCTAGTGAATTTTCCTCTATTACTTGGGGTATTTGAGAAAAGTTCACTTCAATTTGTTCAACTTTTTTGAAATAGCAACAATTTGAGATGCTAAAATAGACATTACATCAGAATCATGAATACTAGCTACTCTCGTAAGATTTACCCTTTCAGATGGTCATTGAAAATTGTTAGTAGTCATTTCTTCGATTAAAGAGTATGCTTCATCAAAAGGTTTTGACATTAGTGATCCACCAGCAGCAGCATCTATAATAGATCTAAGTGATCCCCTTATTCCATTGTAAAATATTTGAATTATTAACCAATCTGGTAAAGCATGGTGTGGACATTTTCTAATAAGATATTTAAATCTTTCCCAGGCTTCATATATCGATTCCGCTTCAAACTGACAAAAAAAATGTAATATCATTTCTAGGCTTAGCGGTTTTCGAGGGTGGAAAATATTTAGCCAAGAATTTTTGTGATAGTTTTCCCCAAGTTCTGATAGATCTAGGTGCTAATGAATTTAACCAAGCTTTGGCCTTATCCCTTAATGAAAAATGAAAAAAGTCTAAGTCTAACAACATCATTAGACACTCCGCATATTTAAAAGTAGAACAAATTTTAAGAAAACTAGCAAGATGTAAGTTAGGATCTTCAGTAGGTGTTCCTCCAAACAAATTACTTTATATCATTTGGATAATAACAGGTTTAAGCTCAAATGAATTAGTAGCAACATCAGGGTTTTGAATAGTCAAGTGAAGTTCATCTGCTATCGGATTAACATAATCTTTTAAAGGTCTTTGTCGATTTTCATTTATTTGATTATATAAGTTATTCGCTATTTTGTTTAAGTTTTTAATTTCTTTTTGTTGTTTTTGAATTTTTCTAATAGTATGTTTTAATTCTGAATCATAAGGTACTAAACATTTAGATCCAATATTTCACATAAACAAATATGATAAGCAAAGAAAAATTTCTAAAAAATAATATTCTTAAATATATAGTTATTTATTTTTGGATTTTTTAATTTTATAATTTTTTTTCTATTTTTTATATTTTATCTCTAAATTTCCTAATTTACCGTTACCTTCCCCGAGAATAGCGCCAAAAACTTGATCCCGGTAAAATATAATTGTGTAAAATTTATATAAGTTTGACTCCTCTATTAACGGTGCCAAAAGCATGATGCAATATTTATTATTATCAAATAATGTTGGGATTCTACGCAAGTATACATATCGTTATCAAGTAATAAAGGACTTTCTATTTAAGCCTTGAATATCGATCCCACGGGGAAGGTTTAAATTTAAAATGATAAATTAACTAGGAAATTCACAGAAATCAAATGAAATTACTGTCACTAATTTTGAATGTGTAAGATTCAATCAAAACTAAATTATTTAACTAGCAAAACTGAAATACAAAGTTTAAACACTAACTATTAAACTATTAAACTATTAAACTATCTTTATGTGATGAAGATTTCTTATGTGAAAAAACATCATTCCCACAAGAATGAGATTTTGGTAAAATGAGATGAGATAAATGTTTTTAATATGTATTGTGCCAAATAGGAGCAGTTTTAATTTTCTACCCTGATACAGTGTTATTAAAAATCATTGGGTAATCCTAGGTTTAGTCCCTAAATCCCTGGCTAGGCTAGGAGGATACTGGCTCCCACTCCAGAGCTCCCACTTCCCTTTACTTGAAAGCTAACTCTCACTTTAGTTTTTAAACACTAAGACTAAATTAGGAATTCTAATATGTCACCCTAAAATCTCCAATTCTACACCCAATCAATGTATATTTCCCTATTTATTTGCACTTAATTCCATGAACAAAATACTCCTTAATGGAATCAAATGTGATCCTCACTCTATTGTAGAACTCATACTCCATTTCCCGGATCATATGTTTTACAGCACATTTTAACAACTCAATTGGCCAAATCAAAAAGTAAAGTAAGTTTGGAGTTGAAAATTCATCACAATTTATTTTATATTTTAATATTGGCACACTCATATTATCTCTTCATTTTATCATATCTCAGAGTAGGGATAAAGATAAAGAAAACTACTCAGACTTCATGAGAAAGATACGACAAAACACAAATTTCATATATAAAAGAAAGTTCATCCAACACTAATAAACAAAGAACACTTATCTGAAATACTTTTTCAAAGAAAATCCCTTGAAGCCTCCCCTATGAAATGTATGAAGAAAAAATCTCTCACTTTTCTCCTTTTCCAACACTCTTAGAGAAGAATTCACACTTAATCTCATCACAAAACTCTAAACTCTTAACGATAAATCACTAACAGACTCCTGAATGAAGGTGAAATGAAGATGGAAAAAGTGTATGGAGGCGAGGTGTGGCGAAAATGAGCAAGACGGAATGAAGAGGAGCAAAAAGGAGTGAAAAGGAGCTCATTTTTTGATCAATTTTGGTCCCAAATAGAGCCTAGAGTTGGTTCTCCAATAGGTGCATCCAAAAACCCTTAAAAAAGTGTCTAAATTTGTCGAATCTTCTAGAAACAGGGTCTGAACCGACAATTGTGCCATCGGTGCTAGTGTCCTGTATTTAATTTTGCTGCTCTTTGTCAAATGGCATTGTCGGTGCTAAGTAAAATCCATCAGTCGTTCTGTAAGTCTTCACCGTCAGCGCTGAGTATTTCTTCAAAAATGACATTTTAACTCCAAATTCCATCCTTTTTGTTTCAAGTCCTAAAAATCAACAACCCACAAGAGAACATAAAAATACCTTCCATTAAAGCGCAATATCACCAAAAATGAGTATAAAATATGGGACTAAAAATACATTTTTTTAGTGTATCACAAGACAAAATCAAATCTTCACAAAATCATATCTCAAAATAGGGAGAAGGATAAAGAAGACTACTCAAAATTCATAATAAGGATATGACAAAACACGGATTTCATATATAAAAATAATTTTACAAAACAAAAGAAATAAAAGACACAACTTATCTCACAATTCTTCCCAAGAAAATCTCAAAAAGTTCTCTCGAAGCCTTTCTCTCTTTACAAGCACACTCAATTCTCTCTTAGAAGTATAATGAGGAAGAAATTTCTCACATTCCCTCTCCTCTTACAACCATAGAAGAAAATCTCTTCTTCTTCTTTCCTTGCTTTTCACGTCACCCCCACTTTCTTGTCCTTTTCTTCCTCCCTAAACTCCTTGAAATCTTATTATTTTATTTTGGGCTGCCTCTTTTCAAAAGGAATTCAAAATTCCTTCCAAAACTCCCTTGAAAAGTCAACTCTTTTGAATTCAAAAGATGTGTCATTTGATCTAAGAGACATATCCCTTCGTAAAAGAACCTTCCAAAGTGTTTAGATGCATTGAATTACTCCAATAGGTGTGTAGAACAAGTTTTCATTTGAAAATTTATGCAAAATTTGTTTCAAACCACTTTAATCCTCAATAAGTTGTCTCTGGCACATCATGCGTCAGTTCTGGCACATCATGCGCCAAGCTTCTGTCAAACGGAGCATCATGCGCCAAGCTTCTGTCAAACGGAGCATCATGCGCCAATCTGGTGCATCATTGTTGTTTTGGCTCCAAATTTTGTTCTTTTTTACATTTTTGCTCCAAATATCTAAAAATAATATACCTGCAATAAAAACATGAAAATACCATTCTTTAAAGTGCAATATCACCAAAAATAAGCATAAAATATGTACTTAAAATAGTATATTATTTTGGTTTATCACCCATGCACTATGTGAAATAAGGTAGATAATTGCAGCATCTAACCACTTCAAAATTTTTTTCATAACAACTTATTTTATAATAGGATTCAATCTCCTTTGAGAATCAACCCTGGGTTTGAAGTTCTCTTCCATATGAATTCTATGCATATAAATTGAAGGATTGATTCTTTTTATATCAGTGATTGTCCATCCAAATGCTTTCTTGTAACTCTTTAAAGTTTTCATCGAACTCTCTTCTTCTTCTGTAGTTAATTTTGAGAAATTTATAATAGGTAATGTTGAGTAATCACCTAAAAATGCATATTTCAAATGTTCAAGAAGTAACTTCAACTCAAGCTCAGGTGTTTTTCAATTGATGCACAAAAAGATTTATTTTTTTCTGTCGTGTCCAAAACTTCAAGACTTTCTTGAACATAATTTGAATCTTTCTTATACAAATCTTCTTATTGATCTAATTCCACTTCTTTCTCATGTTCCAACTCTTTCATTTTAGATTTTTCTTCATATGTTGTTTTGAAACGACATTCACTTAAATATCTTATCATATTCATTCTATAGCATTCATCATCTTTACCTTTTGTAGAGTATTTCATTGATTTAGAAATATTAAATGTAATAGTTTGATCATTGACGCACATAGTTAATTCTCCTTTTTGCACATCTATCATTGCTCTTCTTGTAGCTAGGAAATGTCTCCCCAGAATGATAGGTTTCTCCTTATATTCCTCCATATCTAGCACAATGAAATCAATAAGAAAGATAAATTTATCCACTTTCACTATAACATATTCTATAACTCTTTTAGGATAGGTTATTGAACGATCCTCTAACTGCAGAGTTATATTAGGGGATATTTTTTCTAATTCCAATCTTTTAAATATTAATAATGGCATAAGGTTGATGCTTGCACCTAAATCACATAAAGCTTTCCCATAAAATTTGTCTCCTATTGTACATGGAATTGTGAAGCTACCATGATCTTTAAGCTTTTCAGAAAGCTTTTTCTGAATTATAGCACTGCACTCCTCCTTAAGTGCAACAAACTCATTAACTTCAAACTTCCTCTTCTTGTTAAGAATATCCTTCATAAACTTCACATAGTTTGTCATTTGTTCTAAAGCTTTAGCAAAAGGAATATTGATTGTAAGCTTCTTAAAAATTTCCAGAAATTTTAAAAATTGTTTATCCAACTTTTGTTGTCGGAGCCTCTGAGGAAATGGAGGTGGTGGTTTTTCCAAGTTAACTTTAAGTGCAGAAAAATGTCTCTCTAATCCTTTCGGAGAGTCCACTTTTGGTTCTTCAAGCTATTTTCTCTCTACTTCAGTCTCTTTTTGAACTCTACCTTCTAATTCTTTTCCGCTTCTAAGTTGAACGACTTTTACTCATTCTTTTTTCTTGTCTTTTGGATTTACTTATGTATTGCTAGGAAGTGTTCCTTGGGATCTATTACTTAATGAATTTGCTATTTGTCCCAACTGATTCTTAATATTTCTAATTGTAGCTTCTTGACTTTGTAACTGATTTCTCATTTGTAACACCACTTCATCTATAGACAACTTCTTCTCCTTAAATTGTGGATTACTGTTAAAGCCAGGAGGATAAGTAGGAATATAATTACTATTCCCTTGGTTATTCCAGTTTCCCAATGAGTTTACTTGGTTGTTTCCCCATTGCTAATTATTACCACCTAAAGTATTATTCCAATTAAAATTGGGATGGTTCTTCCAACTTGGGTTATAATAGTTTGGATATTGGTTATTCTACTTATTATTTATGACATTCAAAGTTTCTAATGATGCTTGACAATCTACCATTTGGCCTAATGAATTCTCTTCAGTTATTGCAATTGATTGAAAAAAATTCATTCCAAATTGGTCTAACTTCTTTGAAATTACAACAACTTTATTTGCTAACATTGCAAAAGTATCTGTTTCATGAATATTGGCTACTTTCTTAAGATTTACCCTTTCAAAAGGCCATTGAAAATTATTTGTAGTCATCTCTTTAATTAAAGAATAAGCATCATTAAATGGTTTTGACATCAATGAGCCACCAACAACGACATCAATAATAGATCTAAGAGATCCAACTAATTCATTGTAAAAGGTTTGAATTATTAACCAATCTGGTATAGCATGGTTTGAATATTTTCTTAAGAGTTCTTTAAATCATTACCATGCTTCATAAATAGATTTCCCTTCAAACTAGCAAAAATATGAAATATCATTTCTAAGCTTCACAGTTTTTTTATGATGGAAAATATTTAGCAAGAAATTTCTGCATTGAATCACCCCAAGTTCTGATAGATCCAGGTGATAATGAATGTAACTATATCTTAGCCTCATCCCTTAGTGAGAAGGGAAATAATCTAAGTCTAATAGCATCATCTGATACACCATCATATATAAATGTAGAACACAATTCTAGAAAATTTGCAAGATTTAAATTTGGATCTTCAGTTGATGCTTCTCCAAACTGATTATTTGATACCATTTGGATAATAGCAGGTTTACGCTTTTAGGAATTAGCCACTATAACGGGTTTTTGACTGCTAAAATGAAGTTAGTCCACTATAGGGTTTGCATAATCACTTAAAAGTCTAAACCCTTTAGTATTTTGATAATTTTGATTTACAATTTCTTGAAATTTTTGAATTTTTTCTGTTATTTTTAATTTTTTTAATTTTTTTAATAGTTCTTTCTAATTCAAAATTGTAAGACACAAGTCCTGTGGAACCTGAACTACACATACATTCATACAAAACACAAAAAATAAAACATAAAACATAAAAAATAAAAAAACACACAAACAAAAAAAATTATATAAAAACAACACTACAATATTTCTATAATAAATCTTAACCTTTAAATAAAACTTTGAAAAAATAAAAATTTTGCATTCTAAAAGTTTCTTTCAAAAATTTTGTAATTTTCCCCGACAACGGCGCCAATATTTTGATCCCAATTTTTTATATAGATGCAAAATGCGATGTATGTGATTAAAAGCTTAATTTTCTTAATAATGATTCTCATTTCTCATCAAAGCCAAAAACTCAATCCTAAACAAAAGTTAGGTAAATTTTCCACTATGAAGCAAATAATAATACAGTTATAATATTTAAATATGAGATACTACACAAGTAAATGTATCTTTATCAAGTAATATCAGAATTTTTTATTAAGCCACAAATATCGAGGAAAACTTGACAATATGCACTCTACAAAATAGGAGAAATTAGATAACAAAATTCTACTTAGCAAAATATTCTTACTTAAACTCAAGGTACTATAATAGGAAAGAAATTCAATTTTTTTATAATTTTTTTTATAATTGAAAATAAAGTAAGGAATTAACTAACTTAACTAAATATGCAAGATGAAGATAATATAAATAAACTATTTTTTTATTATCATGAATCAATAACAAGTATCAAAAATTTGTTGTAGAAGTACTATAATTGTGTTGTGTCAAATAGGAGCAATAATATTCTTTACCCTTAATAGAGATGTTATAAAGAACATTGGTTAATCTATAGTTTGAATAGTCTTGAAGACCGATTAGGTAAGGAAGATACTAGATCTCATTCTTAAGTTCCCTCTTCTCCCTCCACCTGAGGGCTAACATCTCATATCAAAACTCAAAACTACAAATCAAATTGGGGGCTTTAGCCTGTCACTCTAAAGTCCTCTAATTCTACACCCTTGAAATTTTATTTCCCTATCTATTTGCACTCAACCCCATGAATTGCATTCTCATCCATGAAATTGAATGTGATTCTTACCATTTGTTGATTGAGACAATATCATCTCAGATCTTACATACTCTTGCAATAGGTATTAATATCTTAATTGGCCAAACCAAGGAGTTAATGAAGTACAAGGTTTCAAATCATCATAACTTCTTACAACATTGAAGTCTAATATATCACCCAACTTCCTTTCAATACGTAATCACTTATCATTTTAAAGAAAAAGATAAATAAAGCTATNATTGAAGTCTAATATATCACCCAACTTCCTTTCAATACGTAATCACTTATCATTTTAAAGAAAAAGATAAATCAAGCTATTCATAATTCATGGAGAAAACACAATCACACTTGAGTTTAAAAGTAGAAATCATGCACACAAACAAGAAATCTAAATTAAAATCTAATGTAGTCACAAAGACAAACACTTATGTCAAATCCTCTTCATCAAATGTCTTGAAGTTCTTTTGAATTCTCTTCCTTTACTCATAATACAAACTAAAACACAAAGTAAAAAAGAAAGGTGGGCGACGGCAGTGGTAACAGCGATGGGGGGCGGCGGCAACGGGCGACGGCGGTGACAGTGACAGGCAGCGGCTGCGACGGCTACGGGCAGCGGCGGTGACGGTTACTAGGATGAATGATGGCTGTTGGATGTGGATTGGCTCTCCCCTTTTGATGATCCTAGTATTCTTTTATTAAAATTCAAGACGTGCCTTAGTGTCTCTTCAAAATTTGTCTCCATTCAATGAATCTTCTAGAAGTTGCCTCCTTTCAAAAGCCAATTGAATGGATTTTTTATGTCCATGAACTATTTCCCATGTTTTTACCAAGGCTTGCTTCAAATACCTCTTTAAAATTTATTCCAAATTCAACTAATCATCAAATAACTACTTCTGGCGCTTGAGGGCGGGGTACCTGACACTTAGTCATGGCTCTCTCTAAATAACTGGTGTGTAAGCGCGAGTACTGGGCGCTTAGGCTCCTCGGTTCATTTTTGCACCTTCTTCATATTTTCTCCAAATTTGATTCTTTTTCACTTTTACCATTTTTCATCCATTTGATTGTATATGAAAGAAAAACACACAAATACCTTTCATTAAAGCACAACATCTCAAAAGAAATGTATAAAAATGTGTATAAAAATATTATATATTTTGGGTGTATCACCCAACAACATAAGATTGTTTAATGTAAGTTGACCCCCTAAAAAAATAGGATTTCAGACTCTGACCATTCACTTTAAATATTTTCTCAGTTTTAGGATCTTTGATATCCACAGCTCCATAAGGATAAATTTTTATCAAAATAAATTGGCCCATCCACTTGGACTTAAGTTTTCCTGTAAATAACCTTAATCTTGCATTATATAGAAAAAATTGTTGTTCTGGCTCAAAAACTTTATNAAATCTTATCATGTTTTTGTCCTAAAGCAGCTCCAATAGTATAATCACTTGCATCACTCATCAATTTAAAAGGTTTTTCCTAATCTGGTGAAATAATAGTTGGTGCAGTGACTATTTTTCTCTTAATAGCTCAAAAGCTTTTAGGCACTCCTTATCAAAATTAAAAATTACATGTTTTTTGAGTAAATGACATAAGAACTTAGCAATTTTTAAGAAGTCTTTAATATATCACTTGTTGAATCCAACATATTCAAAAAAATTCCTAATTTCTCTTACATTTATTGGGTCAGGTAAATTAGCGATCACTTGAATTTTTGCAGGATCTACTTCCACACCATTTCCCTTAACATTTTGTTTCTTCACAGTGCTTAAGAACTCTTGATAAATATTCTAAACATGATTCAAATGAAGTTCCAAAAAATGAAAAATTATCCATAAAAACTTCAATTCCTTTTTCAATTAAATTACAGAAAATAGCCACCATACATCTTTGAAATGTAGCAAAGGCGTTACATAACCCAAAGGGCATTCTTCTAAAAACAAATGCACCGTGATGACTGTTAAACATTTTTTTCTCTTGATACTTAAGAGCTATTTGTATTTATTGATAACATGTATATTTATCTAGAAAATGAAAGTATTTGTGGTCAGCTAGTCTATCCAACATTTGATCTAAAAAGGGTAGTACAAAATGATCTTTCCTAGTAGCGAGATTTAATTTTCAACAATCAATGTATATTCACCACCCCATGACTTGTCTTATTGGTATTAACTTATTATTTTCATTCACAGTCACTCCTCATTTCTTAGGAACACAGTGAATTAGACTAACTCATGCTCTATCTGAAATAGAGTAGATAATTCCAACATCTAACCACGTTAAATTTTCTTTCTTAAATTTTTCTTTCATAATAGGATTCAATTTCCTTTGAGAATCAACCCTGGGTTTGCAGTTTTCTTCCATGAGATATCTATGCATATAATTTGAAGGACTGATTTCTTTAAGACCAGCAATTGTCCATCCAAAGGATTTCTTATAATTCTTCAAACTTTTCATTAAACTCTCATCTTCTTATAAAGTTAAATTAGAGGAAATTATAACCAATAATGTTGATGAATCTCCTAAAAAAACATATTTTAAATATCTAGGAAGTAACTTCAATTCAAGTTCAGGAGGTTTTTCAATCGATTGACAAAAAGATTTATCTTTTTCTATTGTGTCCAAAACTTCAAACTTTCTCGAACATAATTTGAATCTTCCTCATGAAATCATCAGATTGTTTTAATTCCTCTTCTTTCTCATGTTCCAACTCTTTCATTTCAAATTTCTCTTCATAAGTTGCTTTGAAATGACATTAACTCAGATATCTGATTACATATATCCTGTGACATTCATCATCTTTACCTTTTGTAGGATACTTCATCGATTTTGAAATATAAAAAGTATTTGTTTTATCATTGATGCGCATAGTTTATTCCCCTTTCTGCACATCTATCATTGCTCTTCTTGTGGTTAGGAAAGGTCTCCCCAAAATGATATGTATCTCTTTATCTTCCTTCATATCTAGCACAATGAAATCAACATGAAAAATAAATTGATTCAATTGCACTAAAACATCTTCTATAACTTTCTTAGGATATGTTATTGAATGATCTCCTAACTGCAAAGCTACAGTAGTAGAGGATATTTCTCCTAATCTCAGTCTTTTAAATATTGATAATGGCATAAGGTTAATGCTTGCACCTAAATTACATAAAGCTTTCCCATAAAATCTATCTCCTATTGCACATGGAAATGTGAAGCTACCAGGATCTTTGAGCTTTTAAGAAAGCTTTTTCTGAATTATAGCACTGCACTCCTCACTAAGTGCAACAGTCTCGTTATCGTCAAACTTTCTTTTTCTGTTAAGAATATTCATCAGAAACTTCACATAGCTTGGTATTTGTTCTAAGGCTTCAACAAATAGAATATTAATCATAAGTTTTTTAAAGATTTCTAGAAATTTTGAAAAGTGTTTATGCAACTTTTGTTGATGAATTCTCTGAGTAAATGGAGGTGGTGGTTTCTCCAAGTTAATTTTTAGTGGAGAAATAGGTCTCTCTAAACCTTTTGGAGCATCCTCTTTAAGTTTTACAATTTCTTCTCTTTCTACTTCAATCTCTCTTTGAACTCTACCTACCAACTCTCTTCCACTTCTAAGTTGAATGGCATTTACTTTCTCTTTATTCTGGGTTTTTAATTTACCTCTATATTATTAGGAAGTGTTTTTTGGGATCTATTATTTAATGAATTTGTTATTTGTCCTAGTTGATTCTCAATATTTTTAATTGCAGCTCCTTAACCTTGTAACTGATTTCCCATTTGTAACACCACTTCTTCTATAAACAACTTTTTGTCCTTAAATTATGGATTATTGTTAAAACCTATAGGATAAGTAAGTTTATAATTATTATCACTTTGGTTGCTTCAGTTTCCCAATCGGTTTACTTGGTTATTCCTCCATTGCTGATTATTACCATTCAAATTATTATTATTCAAGTTAAAGTTAGGATG
This sequence comes from Phalaenopsis hybrid cultivar, assembly GCA_002079205.1. Taxonomy (NCBI): domain Eukaryota; kingdom Viridiplantae; phylum Streptophyta; class Magnoliopsida; order Asparagales; family Orchidaceae; genus Phalaenopsis; species Phalaenopsis hybrid cultivar. Next base: position 1,581 of record JXCR01139862.1, on the reverse strand, counting down.
GCTTTTCCAACGTGGGTTATAATAGTTTGAATATGATTTATTTGACTTATTATTTATGACATTCAAAGTTTCTAATGTTGTTCGAAAATCTACCATTTGGCCAAATGAATTCTCTTCAATCATTGAAATTGGTTGAGAAAAATTCATTCCAATATGGTCTAACTTCCTTGAATTTGTAGTAACTTGATTTGCTATCATTGCAAAAGCATCAGATTCATGAATATTAGCTACTTTCTTAGGATTTAACCTCTTAGAAGTCTATTAAAAATTATTAGTAATCATCTCTTCAATTAAAGCATATGCATCATGGAATGGTTTTGACATCAATGAACTACCAGCAGCGTTATCGATAATAGATCTATGAGATCTAACTAATCAATTATAAAAGGTTTGAATATTAATCAATCTGGTACAATATGGTGTGGAAAATTTCTCAAAAGTTCTTTAAATCGTTCCCATGCTTCATAAATAGGTTCCTATTCAAACTGACAAAAAGATGTAATATCATTTCTAAGTTTCATAGTTTTTTATGGTGGAAAAAATTTAGCAAGGAATTTTTGCACTAAATCACCCCAAGTTTTGATAGATCCAGGTGCAAACGAATTTAACCATATCTTAGCCTTATCCCTCATTGAGAATGGAAAAATTCTAAGTCTAATAACATCATCTGAAACACCGCCATATTTAAATATAGTACACAATTCTAGAAAACTGACAAGATGTAAATTTGGATCTTCAGTTGGTACTCCCCCAAACTAATTATTTGATACCATTTGAATAATAACAAGTTTAAGATCAAATGAATTAGCCACTACACCTGATTTTTAAATATTACATTGAAGTTCATCTACAGTAGGGTTTGCATAATCTCTTAAAGTTCTAAATTCTTGATGAATTTCAGCATTTTGATTATTTTGGTTTGCATTTTCTTGAAATTTTTGAACTTTTTCTGTATTTTTTATTTTTTTTATTTTTCTAATAGTTCTTTCTAATTCAGAATCGTAGGGCATTAGTCCTATATAACCTGAACTTCAGATACATTACTAAAAAATAAAATAAAATCACACAAACAAGAACTTATATAAAATCACTACAATATTTTTATAATAATTCTAAAAATTTAAATAAAGTTTTCTAAAAATAGAAATTAATTTTTCTAAAAATTCCTTCAAAATTTACTAAGTTTTTCTTTTTCTCCCTGGCAACGTCGCCAAAAACTTGATCCCACTTTCTTATATATACTTCTGCTTTTGATTCCACTATTAAAAACTAAATGTAAGTTTAGTGACAATAGAAACCAAAAACTTGATCCCTATTGACCAGAGGAAAATATGTTGAGATTTTCATACCTATTTTATACTGTTTTTAATTATATTTCACTTTAACANTTCATAGTTTTTTATGGTGGAAAAAATTTAGCAAGGAATTTTTGCACTAAATCACCCCAAGTTTTGATAGATCCAGGTGCAAACGAATTTAACCATATCTTAGCCTTATCCCTCATTGAGAATGGAAAAATTCTAAGTCTAATAACATCATCTGAAACACCGCCATATTTAAATATAGTACACAATTCTAGAA
>JXCR01139860.1:88026-131274 GCA_002079205.1 Phalaenopsis hybrid cultivar | reverse complement strand
CTATTATCCAAATGGTACAAAACAATCAATTCAGAGGTACACCAAATGAAGATCCTAATTACACCTCGCTAGTTTTTTAGAACTTTGTGTTATCTTTAAATATGACAGAGTTTCTGATGTTGTTAGACTTAGAATTTTTCCTTTTTCACTTAGGGATAAGGCTAAGATGTGGTTAATTCGTTAGCACATGGATCTATTAGAACTTGGGGGGAACTTTCACAGAAATTTCTATCCAAATATTTCCCTCCATCCAAAACTGCTAAACTTAGAAATGACATAACATCATTTTGTCAGATTGATGGAGAGTCGATATATGAAGCTTGGGAGAGATTATCATATCTAGTTAAAAAAAAAACTACTCGTTGTCGGCGCCCTAGTCGATACATGTCCAAATTTGAACTGTATTGTTGTGATTAAGAATTGATTTTCTGAATCCTAGTTTGCACCCTCTAGTATTACTTGAGTGATACATATATTTGCGTTAATAAGTGTGACTTTGCAATTATCGAATATTTTATACACATTTTTATCAAATCTATAACCGTTGTCAAGCTTTTGGCACCGTTGTCGGAGACTTAAATCTTCTAGCAAGTGTATCAAATTCTTATATTTTTAAGCATATATAAAGTCGCTGTCAAGTTTTTGGCGTCATTGGCGGGGACTTAAATCTTCTAGCAACACTATCAAATTCTTGTATTTTTAAGCATATATAAAGTCGTTGTCAACCAACGAAAATTAAATTTTAAAAATATATTTTTGATAATTAAATGTGATAAATAAAAATAAAATAAATCTATATAGTTGATTCTCTCGATTTCGATATCTTGTACTCTTTGCTTGTGCAGCATGACTAACCTTGTCTACACTAATTCTCTTTACATTCACGCGGAATTTCACATTTTGCACTAAATCTCACAAAATTTCACAAATTTTTCTCACCAATACCTATCCTCACATGAAACATATCTATGAGTTCAACACCACAAATTCTCTACACTATTTTCATATTGTTCTTGGGGACAGTACCGAGATGCTAATTCTTTTCCTGCTGCCCCTTAGGATGGATGTGAGTCACAGTGCTTTCCTCCCCAAAGTAGCAGATATTTCCCTTGTCACCATTTGGGTTGGATATGAGTCCCAGAGCTTTCCTCTCTAAAGTGGCACATATCTTAGAGATTGGTATAAGGCCCCCTTAAATGGAACACGACATCCTATTCTCAATCCTAGAGATTGATATAAGGCCCCCTTAAATAGAACACGACATCCTATTCTCAATCCTCGAGATTGGTATAAGGCCCTTTTAAATGGAACACGACATCATACTCTCAATCTTTGAGATTGGTATAAAGCCCCCTTAAATGGAACGCGACATCATACTCTCAATCCTCGAGATTGGTATAAGGCCCCCTTAAATGCAACACGACATCCTATTCTCAATCCTCGAGATTGATATAAGGCCCCCTTTAATCAAACACGACATCCTATTATCAATCCTTGAGATTGGTATAAGGCCCCCTTAATTGGGACATGACATCCTATTCTCAATTTTCGAGGTCGGTACCTAGATTTTGATTCTCTTTCTGAGATTGATACCTAAATTTCAATTCACATTTTGGGATCAGTACCTAAATTTTGATTCCTATCTTTCACGGTTGGTACCTAAATTTTGATTCTCTCCTTCTGAGATTGATACCTAAATTTCAATTCTCATTTCGGGATTAGTACCTAAATTTTGATTCCTATCTTTTGAAGTCGGTACCTAAATTCTGATTCTCTCCTTCTGAGATTGATACCTAAATTTTAATTCTCATATCAAGATTATTACCTAAATTTTGATTCCTATCTTTCGTGGTCAGTACCTAAATTCTGATTCTCCTTCTAAGATTGGTATCTAAATTTCAACTCTCATCTCAGGATCAGTACCTAAAGTCTGATTCCTATCTTTCGAGGTCGGTATTTAAATTCTGATTCTCTCCTTCTGAAATTAATACCTAAATTTTAATTCTCATTTCGGGATCAGTACCTAAATTCTGATTCCAATCTTTTGAGGTCGGTACCTAAATTCTGATTCTCCTTCTGAGATTGATACCTAAATTTCAATTCTCATCTCAGGATTAGTACCAAAATTTTGATTCCTATCTTTCGAGGCCGGTACCTAAATTTTGATTCTCTCCTTCTGAGATTGATACCTAAATTTTAATTCTCATTTTGGGATCAGTAGCTAAATTCTGATTCCTATCTTTCAAGGTCGGTACCTAAATTTTGACTCTCTTTTGGGATTGATACTTAAATTTCAATTCTTATTTTGGGGTCAGTACCTAAATTTTGATTCCTATCTTTCGAAATCAGTACTTAAATTCTGATTCCCTCCCTTCGACGTCAGTACCTAAATTCTAACTCTCCTTTTTTGGAATTGATACCTAAATTTTAATTCCCATCTTTGAGTAAACACCTAAATACTGATTCCCATCCTCTAAAAACACCTGAAACTTAATAATTTGAAACCTACTCTCTGATCCCCAGCGAGAGTTCCTACTCCTTCATTTTTATCAGATGTTCACCTGCTACATCCCCAGCAGAAACAATTGGCACTCAATTTTACACTCCTTTCTAGATCTGTTGACTTATGAGTCTGTGTTGGTTTTGTTGGTCTCGTTGGTCAATGCCAATACGCGCGGTATGCCTGCTTAGCACTCCACACATATTGGGGTTCCATTTATTGACCTCACTTTTGGTTGAGGTTTAGTTTTTCCTCCTTAGTAGCCTAATGTCTAGCCATAGGACTTTTCTATTGACTATTCCTAGAAAATTAGAAAAAGAACCCTGACCATTAGAAACTCTAAACTCCTCTTTGCTCAACATGAAGCTCCACATATTGGTCCTAACCTCTAGCACTCAGTATGTAGGGTCAGTATGGAGGATCTCAAGGAGAGTCTCCATAGGATTGCTTGACCTTAGGGCTAACCTTTGGTGTTGGTCTGGAGCTATTTCACTCACTTACAATCACTATCACCTAGATTCACTTGCAACCCTAAACCCAAATTGTTGACTTTGATCCCTTGATCTTTTGGGAGACTCATGTAGATGGTCCCCTAAACCCTTTAGACCTAGGTTAGGGTTTAGCTAAGACTAGTACATAGAGGACCTAAATGGGGATTTCATTTACATAGTGGTTGGCACCCCAATTCTACCAAAATATTCAACTTGGCCCTTTGCCCATAACTTCACCCAAAGTACCTAAATGCCCTTGAAAACCCAAATTTGAACAAAATTCTAAATTTCACTCAAAAAACCCAAATTTGTTCAAAAAATCATTTCAAATCATTTAAAATTACCAAATTGCCCAAAACATCCCAAAAAATTCCAAAATACCCTCAAATTTGCCAAAATTACAAAAATACGCTTAGTGGCCCAAACTTTCCCAAAACATCCAAAATCATTTCAAATGCTCCAAAACCAATTTGCACCATTCAATTGAACCCAATTTGGGCAATTTGACCAATTTCGGCCAAAACCCCCAAATTGCCTTTAAATGCTCAATTTCCCTAAATTCATCCTAAATGTCCATCAATTTGGCCCCAATCCTCCATAATTTCAATTCTAAACTCAAATTAATCTCTCATATGATCAATCTAAATGAATTCAAAGCCTAATTGATCCATGCTTTGAGCTCAATTTTGATCCAAATTAAACCCTAATTTTTACCCTATGACTTAACCCCACCAAATTGAACCCCATAACCTACTCAACTTGCCCAATTTGATTCCTAAACTCTTCATAACAATCCTACACATCAAATTGGACCATCAATTGGCTTTGGTCAAGCCTCAATTTCACTCAATTTCAACCCATATTCAAAATCCCTAAATTTGCCCCAAATTGGCTATCCCAAAATTCCACCAAATTGAATGCCCTAACCCCAAAATTGACACCCAATTGATGTTGAAAACTCTTCATGACATTTCTATAGACCATTTTCAATCGTCAATTTGGACATAACCCAACCGTAGCCCAACCTAACACCCCCAAATTGACCAAATGCCCAAAATCCCTCTAATTGAACCTCCAAATAAATTCAATTACTCCAAAACTTTTTAAAACCTCTTGTGACAATCATCTACACCAAGTTGATCAATTAATTGAGCTCAATGCCTTGGCTAGCCTAACCCAAACCCAACTTCTAGTCATTTTGACCCAAATTGAACTTATGCACCAAAATTGACTTAGTCATGCTTAAGCCACCAAATTGATGACACCACAGCCACCAAGTACACCCTATGGACCAGACTAGACCCACCTAAACCATCCAAGGTGAGTTATGGACCAATGGACCCTTGATTTAAGGGATTTCACCCCATATTTGGCCTAAACTTGAAATATCTTTTCCATCATTGCTTACCCTTAGGAGTTAATCATAATTAGCCACCCCTTGACCTCCCTGAGCTCAAAGGTGACCAGACTCTAGCTAGCCACCACCTCAACAGCTGGAAACAGCCAGCCCAAAGGTGCCCCCATTGGTAAAAACCCAAAATTAAACCCCCCTGACTTGGCTCACTCTAATTGGATGCTTGAGCCTTTCTTCCCTCCACCTCAGCACGCTTTAGCACCCAACTCCTAGCTTTGAGCTCCACCAGGCAGCCATGGCTTTAAATTGACCTCTTCATGGCCAAGGAAGAGTGTGCTTGAAACCTTGAGGAAACTCTGCCAAAATCTCTCCAGAGCCTCTCCAAGCCATTCCAAGTGCAATCCTTTTGATCTCAGCCACTCATAGCCACCCCTTAGAGCCAATTTCTTCACTGAAGTTTGCCCTAAAACTAGGACATATCTCTCCACTCTTCCACAATGAACCAAACTTCAATTAATTGTGCACGCACTATCCCCACAATTAAAGAATTTGATTCCCCATCAAAGCCCCCTCTGAAACAGCCTCTAGGATAGCTCTAGACCAACACCTGAAATCGAGTATGATCAAAATCATATCTAGACAATTCACCAGGGCACAAGGCTTCATCCGTAGGTTCGTTGGACTCAACCAAAGCTTCCACAACCATCTGATTGGGGCCTCCCCTCTTAGACAAAGGTATTGAACCTCAACCCTAATCCGAGCCTTTTTTTATTCATTATGTGTATTTATTGCATTCCATACCGTATATACCATATTGATAGGTTTGTCTTGAGAAGATGAAGGCTTAGAAACAAACCCCATGTGATTTGGTTGAGTCTAGGCAGAGATCTTAAGGTTTTACTGTGAACGACTTACGAGTTAGGTCACTTGGAGACGAAAACTAAGAGTCGTCTGATCCCACGTGTATCTAATGCATGGAGGAGATCGAGCTAGACAGACTCTTGGTGCGTGAACCACGGGTCGCGTGGTAGGTGAGGTGGATGGCGGTGATAAATGGGAGTGTGTCGCGTGTGAGTTCGAAGTCGCGGTAGGTTAAGTTGGCACCGCGTAAGATAAGTAGAAAAATATGAATTTTCTGAGTTATTTTAAATGCCTAAACTTCAAAAATCAATAAATTTCTCTAGAAAAATCAAAAAAATAAAATAAAAATACCCACTTGCTCAGTGAACAGAGGAGAATAATGTTTATTTTCTTATTCCCTTATTTTTAATAAGTTAAATACCCTCGTGAGTATTTTAATTCATTATAATCAAATATTGCTCACCATGGCTTAAAATTTTGAGGGTTTATTCCTCATGAAAGAAACTTTGTTCTTTGGTTTTTCTAAGGTTAGATGACATCTCTATGCTTCTAGCCCTAATTTTCAAGCTAAGGAGACTATTTTGGCTTAATTATATAAATCAAAAGATCATTTTGAAAATTATGGGAATAAATTTAGTAGATTTCCTATGGTCAGAGAAGTCTAGGAAAAATATCTTGATGTCTTGAATTATCTTGTAAATTTCATTAATTAATTAAATGTAAATATCTTGTGTTAATATATGTAAATTATATAATTATCTAAAATTGACAAGATCAATCCCTCATTGTTCATAAAAATAATGTTTATCCACTGTAAAAATTTGAAAATTATTTGATTAAGTTCAAGTACTAAAGTTGATTTCTTAAAGAACCTTATATTTTTGTACAAAAATAATTATATTAAATTAAATACACTAGGGAAAATTATGAAAAGTGGTTTTCTAAGTTCCCTTGTGATCAGAGGCACATGGGAAAAATAAAAAATTATTTTTTAGAAAACACTAAATTTTTAGCTTTATTTTAAATTTTAAAATAATTAAAAATAATTAAAAATCCCAAAAATATCAAAATAATTCAAAATGTGTCTAATTGCTCTCTGATCACTTGGGAACTTAGAAAACCACAATCTTTAAATGACATAGACTTGCCTTAGGGGTACCCGCTCATATAACTCTTAAGTGAAACATCAATTGATTAATCGAATATATTAACCTTGAGATAATTAAATTGTCAAGTTTCACTGAGCAACAGGGTAGTCACACTTTGACCTTAGATGATTAATGGAACAATATGATAAGTTCAAAATGAACTCAAAATATTTCAAGAGATCTTCAAGATGGTCCAGGGTCATGCCTCGAACATTTTTTGAAATCTATTGAACATTCCGAAGAGCAAATTGAACTTTCCATTTTTTATTCTAAAATCATCCACTAGGACCCTCTGAGAGTCAATAAAGTCATAACTTGGGTTTTGGTAGCTAAACCTTAATATACTCCTGCAATATAAATTCCCTGCAAAATTATATACATGCTTTGTGAATACTAACCTTTCAGGTGGTAGAACGAGAATAATCGAGAGGTATGCTTTTAAATTAATGCATTTACCTATCTGTGCTTCTTGTCTCGAGCTTGCATGTTAAACATCGATGTCACCGTGCATGAAAACCCAAAACAGCTAGGATAGCCACAAAACTAAAATCAAAACTAAAATCAACCAAGATAAAATTCACCGCCACAACATTTAAAATATAAGACAACTTAAAATTTAATCACAAACATCACAAAACAACAATTGCAAATAAATTAAGACGTCTCTATCGAATGATCGGGAATCCCTCGGAGGAGGTAGCCTACGGTTGCTAACGAGACTTCCCGCGGTCTAAATGAAAGTATGGAACTCTTGAGTTGAGTTTAGTAAATTCATTTGGACTAAGTGAATCTGAAAGAAAATAGTGGTACCAGAACGAGGGAACCGTAGGATCCTAACCGGTGTCGCTTTAATCAACTTTAATATGCCCCATAATATTTAAAGAATCATTACCATAGGAACATCTGATTTGACATTATAACTTAACACGTTAGAAAACCCAAACTTGCTATGACGAGGAGCTTGGAGCTAGCATTGTGGGCAGCACGACCATCTTCAACAGCAGAACATGTTTAAATCAGCTAAACCACTCTTTCTTTAGAATTAAATAACCAAGCCATTGGACTTTGAGGTGATTTGCTTATGCAACAAAAATTTTCAACTCATCCTTAGGCCTTTGTATAGCTCTGGTACAATAGTCCTAACTCGTCTTAAGATTCTGAGGTTGTCGTTCGTCACGACCTAAATCCTCACATTATGTAGACTATTTGTGTGATCGTTTCACATGAATGTTAGCCCTAAAAAATAAAATTTGCAAGATAAAACATTAAAATAATCACTCTCTAAAATTGAAGACAAACCATAAGATAGCTTGCAAGATGAAACATTAAAATAATCACTCAACTCATCCCCTAGTTCTTTCTCCTTTGGATTCTAAAAATAAAATGTTCCAAATTTGAGTCATTCCCCTTTCACACATCTTTATCCGATCTCATTGAAAAGTCTTATCCTTTTGACCTCTTTGAAGATAATATTCTCTGATTTTTATCGAGAGTTTTTTTAGGTGACTTCGTTCATTTAAGATGTAATTAACTATAGAGGTTTGCCCTTATAGGAAGCTTTTCCAAACTCAGCTTAATATAAACCTTATTTAATTCTTCGTGTTAAATAGGGAAACTTGTCGGCAAATAAAATGGTTTTCGCAGATCAAATGGATGTCATATATTTCTTAGTTCATTTGATCGAGCCTAACTCTCAAGTCTTGTGTTTATCTTTCGGGATAGATATAGGATTTGAGGTATAGTGCTCTTTCATTTGGACTCTGAAAGATATGAGATCAGTTTGATTTCATATTTTTCTAAACTTATATATATATATATATATATAAACTAAATTCATTTCTAAAGCGGGCGACGAGATTTTGATTCCGGCGGCCGACAGCTTCCAATAGGCAACTCCACAACCCAAAAATAGTGCTGACACGCTTGAAGCACCAGAATCGGCATCTGAAGCGCCGTAGCGACGAAAATGACGTAAAACATTTCAAAATACGATTTTTGGTGTGTTCTTATCCTTATAACTCCCAAAAATTGATTCCAAAGTCCATTTTAGGGGGGAAAAAAGGGAAGAGTTACTAGTTTTCAATTCTTATGGCTTCTCACCTAAAAATTTCATGAGATTTAGAATTTTCAACCAGAGAAAGTTTGTCAGTTTGATGTGCAGTAGTTACATGATTGAGTTCTTATGAAGAAGAGGCTAATCAAGGAAAAAGGATTTATGAATCGAGGATTCAACACACTAAATAATCGAGTGGAAGAGATTATTGCACAGAGATGCTGTGAAGTGTTTTGCTACACTACTGCCATCGTAGTTATCATGTGGTGAAAGATTTTTATGCAAATCTACAAGGAATCAAACAAGGAATCGTCTATATTCGAGACAGGTTTGTGCAATTCACTCCTTCAAGAATAAACGAGATGTTTATGATTGAAAGTTCTCTTCTTTGCCATTATGCAAATTTTACCCCTACATAAGATAATATGAATGAACTCTGTCAATACCTTACAGATGAAGATGCAAATTAGGAGGCTAAAGATTATGAAAATGTAAGTTTTTCTTCATCATTGTTGAATCCTGCATCTAAGGCGTGGCATTTCTTTATTGCATCAAAATTAGTTCTCACAATGAAAAATAGTAAGGTAATTAAGGAGTGTTATTCTGAATTGTTGTATTCAAACTGGAAAACCAGTTGATATTGTTGCAATAATTGTAAAATCTATTTTGGGTTTGATTATCAATGGATCTATAATTGGACTGTGACATCCATCCATAATTTTCCCACTATGCAGTCAATCGCAAGTACCTTATGAGAGCTAAGAGAAAGTGCTTCTTCCTTGAAAGTTGATGGACCTAGAAGTCTATTGCAACTGTATTGGAATGGGAGATGAAAATGATATGAATGTATTGATGGATCAAGCATCCCAGAATTTATCACCTATTTAGCTTTACTTCAGTTCGAATGTACTTTTGAAAAGGATCAAGAAGATAGAATAAGAGGTTAAAAACCTTATGCATGCAATTGGGAATGATTCTGAAATATTGGATCATCTGTATTGGAGGTTGAAGGAACATTTTGATCGTACTAGTCGTATTGAAGATGGTTTGATACATATGTTCAAGAAACAGGCTTGGTTTGAGGAAGATTCAACTGATGAATTTCCTTATCAACCCTTCTACAACTTGTACGTACACTATCAACTATGGGAGATATCCAGGAGGATGAGAGTAAAGAAGATATTTAAACTTACTTTATGCACGAAACGTTTCATCTAGTACTACTTGTTTTAGTTATATCGTTGCGTTGGATTACATTTACTTTCGCTGATGAACTCTATTTATGTTTATGTTTGGTATTTTGATGTTTTAGAATTCAGTGTTAGGATGTTTGGTTTGCTTTGGACACTGAACTATTGGATCATCTGGATTGAGAATGTTTCTAAAATATTGGATCATCTGGATTGGAGGTTGAAGGAACATTTTGAACATAATGGTCGTATTGAAGATGGTTTGATACATATGTTCAAGAAACATGCTTGGTTTGAGGAAGATTCAACTAATGAATTTTCTTATCAACCCTTCTACAACTTGTACGTACACTATCAATCTATGGGAGATATTTAGGAGGATGAGAGAGAAAAAGATGTTTAAACTTACTTTATGCACAAAACGTTTCATCTAGTACTGCTTGTTTTCGTTATATTGTTGTGTTAAATTGCATTTACTTTCGTTGATGAACTCTATTTATGTTTATGTTTGGTATTTTGATGTTTTAGAATTCAGTGTTAGGATGTTTGGTTTGCTTTAGACACTGAATTAGATGTTTGTTGGCTTTAAAAATTGTTAGTTTGTAATAGCGCGGATTTTATATATAAAAGTGAGTTTTGTGTTGTTTGTGAAAGTTTAGTGTTATAGTGGTGTTTAATTATGAGTATAAAAGTTTATTTGACTTAATTAGAGGTTGAAGTAAAGCGGTACGTAGCAGATTTTGTCAGAAAGTGAAATCTGGAAAGATTAAGGTGTTGGCGTCTGATGCGCCAAATTGGTGTCAGAAGCGTCAGTTGACAGAGAGTTGGCGTTGGATGCACTAGAATTGGCGCCTGAAGCGCCAAATTCACAAAAACGCCAGATTACCTGAAAAATCATGAAATCGCCCAGTAAAATTCCATCTTTACTTCTTAGGTCGTCTCCTACCTCTAAATCGTGACCTATGGCTTAACATTGTGCACGTTAGAGAAGATTTTGAAGGCCAAGGATCTTAGATTTCATCCTCTCTTAAAATTTTGATGACTCCACGAGTAAAGAGAGGGAAGTCGATAGGAGATTTTGACTCAAGGAACTTTGTCAATTTTAAAGCCCAACATTATTATAATTCTCAAATGGAATCGAGAAAACTAATCCAGGAATGGGAATTCACTAACTTGGGTGGAGAGATTGAGAGGTTGATCATTGCTAGAAATTGGGAGAGGTTTTGCTACTTCACTGCAATAGAGATTGTGCCTATAATTCAGGAGTTTTATGTCAACTTACGGTTCACCACTGACGATCAAATCCTTTCGAGAGGTAAGCAAGTTGAGTTTTCTAGACAAAGGATCAATGCATTCTATGGGCTGAGAAATGTATTTTATTGTGAATATGTTGCATTTGTGATGACTGATCATCACTTGATGAAGTGATTGACATTCTGACTGATGGAAGAGGAGAATGGAAGATTAAAAATAATAAGAAAGTTAACTTCTCCACTTCCATGACGACTATTCAGTCAAAGGTATGACACCACTTCATCTCTGCTAAATTAATGATAAGAAATCATCTAACTGAAGTAACGTAGGATATAGCTGTGCTAAACTTCTACAATCAGAAAATGAAGGCAATAGATGTTGGTGCTCTTATAGTTCATCATGCTCGGAGTATAGCTAGCTGTGCTACAGCAAGTTGTTTGGGTTATACTGCCCTGATTTTCACATTATGTGAGCAATCAGGAGTAGAGTCCCTTAAAAATGAGGAAAAGATGCAGCCACAAAATCCTATTGGGAAGCATATGGTTCAAAGAGTTGAATCATTTATTGAGTCCAGGAATGGAGGTAGTGATAGGCCATCTACATCAGCTGCAGGGGCATCTACTTTTCTCTCTACTTCACTTGAAAATATTATGGAGCAGCTCATGACTCAACAAATGGATATTGTGAATATGCAGAATAGAATTGAAGGAACTGAAGCAAGAAATGCTTACAATGAAGAATATAAGAAGAGGAGAGTTCAACATGCTATAGCTTATGAGGAGGCTATGGTTAGATATCTGAGGGGTGAGTATAATGTGGAATTTCAACTTGCCCCTTCACTCCTTATGCTTCACATCATGATGAAGAAGAACAAGAATAAGAAGAAGAAGAAGATGATGATGAGGAGGAGGAGGAGGAGGAGGAGGAGGAGGAGGAGGAAGGCGATGAAGATTGATATCTTAGGAATTAGTTTGTTTGATGTTTGTTTGTTGTTTTTATTGTTGTTGTTTATTATCGTTTTAAAACTGTTGTAGTAAGAACTTTCATTTTAATGATGTGTTGTGGTCCTAATTTGTAATAGTAATTGTATACTTTTAATTTTTCTGCATTTTTAGTATTTTCAGTATTTGTTTCTATTTTTAATTTTCAGCAAATCCTTTAAAATATGTTATTTTTTTATGTAATAATTTATAGTCTGTATGCCTTTTTAAAGTTAGTACCTGTAGTATGTCAGAGCTCAGTTTCATACTTAGAAATTCTCTACAGGTTAGTTTTTATTTTCATGCATTTATTATTTTCTTTGACCAACTAAATTTTGTACTAACACATTTTTAAATTACTTAAAAATTTAAGTTTGGGGGAAAGAAAAATTTCTTTTAAAAAGAAGTAAACTAAATTTTATTTATCCTCAATTAGCTATATTTGTAAAATTAATTTAACATGTTTTGAGATATTAAGATTTAACTTTAAATGACTATATTTATGCTGAAGAATTATATGGTAAATTTAGGTAAAAGTTTTTAATAATGAATGTCAATTTTTAAGTTAAAAATATTTGTTATGATAAGATAAGACTATGTTTTTCTATTTAAAGTAAAGGAAATTGTATTTTTTGAAGCATTAAGAATTTTAGAATTTCATGTAAGAAGAAAAGAATGAAACTTTATGAAAAATCATAAACTAATATGAATTCATAAAGTGAAGAAAGGTAAAATGTTTTGACTTTAAGAAGAGGATAGTGAAGTTCAAAATTATTAAAGGCGATCCAGATATAATAATCCTCATTTGAAAAAGAAAGAAAATGAAGGAATTAAAAGATCCTGAATAAAATAAAATAAAAAGAGAAAAGAAAAAGGAGAAGAAAAAGAAAAGAAAAGAAAAGAAAAGAAAAATGAGTGAGGAGATGCTCGAGGAGATGCCTAATTAAAAAATTGTTTTGCTTGAATCAACTTAAAGAAAAGACTTTATTACATTTTCTACTTATATTAGAATATTAGTAGCATTACTACTAAAGTTTTCATTAAGTCTTTTTCATATGAATGTTCTAAGTATCATTGATATGACAAAGTACAATTCTTTTTAAGAAGAATAGAGATTCAAAAATCTTAAATTTGATTACTAAGTATTCTTAGACTTACAATTTGAATCTAAGTTATTAAATATTTTTCTTAAATTTTACTATTTTATTTACTTAAACAAAAGTATAAGAGTTGTAAGTTAATCTCTATCCTAAGTCATATGATTTTATGTAATAAAAGTGTCACTTGAGGAGAAGTAACATTTATGTTTGGGGCATTTTGGTACACCAAAATAATATGTTATTTTAAGTATACATTTTATATTTATTTATAGTGACATTGCCTTTAAAGAAGGGTATTTTCATGTTTTAGTTGCAGGTATATCAATTTTAAGCATTTGGAGCAAAAGTAGCGAAAAGGACGAAATTTGGAGCCAAAACAGAGAATTTTAGGATTCTAGCGCCTGAAACGCCATTTGATAGAGAGCTGGCGCCAGAAGTGCCAGATTTGACACTTGAAGCGCCAAAACCCAGAACATTTCAGTCTTGAGCAAGTTGGTGCCTGAAGCGTCAGAACCAGCGCCATAGATGATTATTTGCAAATTAAGGCGGTTCGGGACAAATTTTGTGTGAATATTGAAAGGTACGCTTGTTATAAAAGCCTCATGGAGTGATTCAATGCATCTAGACACTTTGGAAGGTTCTTTTATGAAGAGATTTGTCTCTTGGATCAATAGACATGTATTTTGAATTCAAATGGGTTAACTCTTGGACAGAATTTTGGAGGGAATTTTAAATTTTTTTTGGATAAAGGAGAGGGAAGTCTAGGGATTGAAGTGGTGCGTGAAAGGGGGGCTGAAGAGAGATTGGCGTGAGATAGAGAGAGATAAAGTCAAGGGCTTTGAATTTTTTCAAGGACTATAAGAGGAGAGGGAAGGTGAGAGATTACTTCTTCATTACACTTCTAAGAGAGAACTGAAAGTGCCTGTAAAGAGGGAAAGTGCTTGATAAGAACTTCTAGGGATTTGCTTGGAAAGGATTGTGAGATAAGTTGTGTTCTTTTATTTCTTTGTTTTGTAAACTTATTTTTATATATATAATTCATATTTTGCCGTATCCTTCTCATGAATTCTAAGTATTTTTCTTTATCATTCTCCCTACTTTGAGATATGATTTTGTAAAGAGTTTATTTTGTTTTATATGATTTTAAATGTCAATATTTTGTGATGATTTGAACTCCGATCTTCATTTACTTTTTGATCTGACCAATTGAAATGCTAAAATATGTTGAGAAACATATGCTCCGAAAGGACTATGATTTCTACAACATGGAGAGAATCACAATTGATTCCATGGGAGAGGATGTCATCCATGGGGTTGAGTGCAAATAAATAAGGAAATATACTTTGTTGGATGGAGAATTGAAGATTTTAAAGCAACAGATTAAAATCCCCAATTTGGTTCAATTGATTGGAAACTAATACGAGATTGTTAGCACTCATGTGAGGGAGTAGTGGGAGCTCTAGAGTGGCAGTCGGTATCATCCCAGCCTAACCACAGAATTAGGGACCAAACTTTAGATTAGTCAATGTTCTTTATGCACTTGGAATATGATAAAGATTAGGATTGCTCCTGTTTGGCACAAAAAAAATTTATATATAAATATATTTTCAAATGATTTTAATTTTTTCACAAACCATTCACTTATTGTAAAGGGGAAGGATGCTCTCTTAAATTTGAACTCTTCACCACTAAAACTTTATTTAGTTTTTGTAAAATTTACTTTTGAAATAGCAATTAGTTTAATTAACTTAGTCTTTTAACTGTATTTTATTTAACATTCACTCATTTACATTATATTCAAATTTTGTACTTTACTTTTATAGTTTAAAATTGTAGTTTACATTATAATCTTAAGTATTTACTTATAAGCATTTCCAACTTCCTTGTGAGATACATATTTAGGACTTTATTAGAGCCCTTTATTACTTGAGCGATACTTATACTTACGTTATTTTTAGGGGATTTAGCAATTTAAATTTTTTTTAAAGGATAAAACTATTTTCACTAAAGTTATTTTTGTTGGGATTAAATTGCATATTTATTATTCTATCTGTCGTGAGTAGTTTATATATTGAAAAATATTTATAAAATTAACACACTAAATCCACCTGCATCAATGGATGCTCTAGTACCACTTTGATACAAATCGTAATGCTTTCCATAGAAAATTTAGGTCAAACAAATATTTTATTGCAAGAACAACAAACAACTAAACACGAATACACATGTAAGCACCTAAACATCGAGAGGCTTTTCAAATTCTACAATTTGAGAGGTAGGAAATATCTCTCAACCCCTAATCCTAAGGCTCGATACCCAATCTCATGTATTAAACTAACCCTAAAATACTAAGCCATATTTATACTGAAAAATAATTAATAGTTATTGGATCCAGATTTGTCATGTTCACCATGCCCAAGGAAAAGAATAAGGACGGATGGAGAGGAAAAAAGAGAGCAAAGGAGTAACACAACAATTGTTATGTTCCTGGGTCTCTCGGATCCATTTTATTTATTGAAAAAAATTATTACAAGATACGGGGAGAGTAATGTCTAGATGACTGCAAAGCCTAAATGGTTACATCCTTCTTACATGAAACAAGATCTCCCTATTCATAGATCATAGAGGATCTAGTAAATTACACCATTGCCCCCTGGGAGTTACAAGTCATTAAGCTCCTGGGAGCTACAATTAATTAAGCTCTTGGGAGTTATAAGTAATTATACTCCAAAGAGTTGTTGGTTTTCATCGGCACCTTTTCGTATACATGACATCTTTTTATTGTTGGATCCACACGGCGAGGTGGCTAGTCGACCGGTTAGGGTAGCCGGCAGACTGATTTCTTCTATTTTTAGGATTTATTGGACATACATAAATGCAACCAATTCTCTTACTTCTTGAAATTGAAACTATAATAAGAATAAGACTTTAAATGCTAAAAACTCAAATATAATACTTATATATCCTTGATTTTGATGTCTCTTAACACGAATTTTTCTCCAGTCCCGAAGTGTTCACTCAAGGTCATTTTGGATTGATTTTTTATCCGCATTATCGGTTAGCTGACTGACCTTCGATTAATTGAGCTCTTTTGGTCGGTCTTTATTAGCTTCTTCTTTAGTTTGGCATTTTCCCTCTGCTGAGCTATTTGTTTATGATAGTAGATCAGTGATGAATATTGGTGATGGTTGATTCGCTCACTCGAAGGGTAGTTAATGCTTCGCTCATCCGGGAGGGGAGTTGATGATTCGCATCCCCCGGAGGGGAATCTTTCATTTACTCACCCCGGAAGGGGTCTTTTCGCTGATTATTCTCATCCCCCGGAGGGGAATCTTTCATTTACTCACCCCGAAAGGGGTCTTTTCGCTCGGTTCTTAAGGGAGTTGTTTAATCGCTCGCCCCGAAAGGGAGTTGTTAATTTGCTCGTCTTGGAAGGGAGTTGTTGATTCGCTCGTCTCAGATGAGTCTTTGATTCGCTCGCCCCGGAGGGGAGTTAATGATTCGCTCACCCCAGAAGGAGTCTTTCATTTGCTCACCCTGGAGGGGGTCTTTCATTCGCTCACCCCGGAGTTGTTGATTCGCTCGGCCTAGAGGGGAGTTTTTGATGCTCTCGCCCGGCAGGGGTCTTTGATCTGCTCACCCTAGAGGAGAGTCTTTGATCAACTCGCCGAGGAGGGGAGTTTTTGATCTACTTGTCGTGGAGGTGAGTCTTTGATCTGCTCACTCGAAAGAGAGTCTTTGATTCGCTCTCCCCGGAGGAGAATCCTTGATTTGCTTGCTCCGAAAGGGGAGTAGTTGATTTGCTTGCCCAAGAGGGGAGTTGTTGATCCGCTTGCCTCGAAGAGGAGTTGTTGATCCACTCACCCCGGAGGGGAGTTGTTGATCTGCTTGCCCCGGAGGGGAGTTGTTGATCTGCTCGCCCCGGAGGGGTCTTTGTTGATCTGCTCGCCCCGGAAGGGTCTTTGATTTTCTCGCCCGGAGGAGAGTTGTTGGCTTTTTTGCCCTAGAGGGGAGTATGTGATTCGCTCGCCTCAGAGATGAGTTGTTGATTCACTTGTCCCATAAGGGGGTTGTTGTTTCTCTTGTCCCATTGGGGAGACTTTGATTGACTCGCCTTGGAGGGGAATTGTTGATTCACTTGCTCCAAAGGGGAGTCTATCATTTGCTCGCCCTGGAGGGGAGTCTTTTATTCGCTCACCTCGAAGTGAAGTCTTTCATTTGCTCAATCGGCTCGAGCCCCCGATACGTTGGGTTAAATGTAGACGTGTGTGCATTCTTTGACTTTCTCCTAATCTTGGTTGGACCTAGGGAAAACATAATAAAAGTTTATATATAAATGATGCTTTCAAGAAAAATGATAAATTATCATTGTTGGATATTTCGATTGCTCAAGTATGTCAATCGCCCAAATTTGTGATGACCAGTTGCTGAAATACAGCCAGCCGAATGCAGGTGATTGGCCAAGGTCAACTGGATCAGCGTCTACTCGAGGTAGTTGTCGACAGGAGAGTGGCTTGCTGGAAAACAAATTGAGTGGTATCTTCCCTGATTTTAAGATGGTCGGCCAGAGACAGGTGATCGACCGGAAGCAAGTGGTCAACTGGAGTCAGCCCGAGCATCGATCAGCCGGGGGGTGGCTTAGTGGAAGCACAAATGAATTGAGTGGTATTTATGTAGATACATAAATCTAAGAATAAAGTGGTATTTTTGTAAATCCTCCTTGTTTTTGAGGCGGTCCGCCAATGGGTAGCTGACCGAACCAGCGAGGTGGTCAGTGATAAGGAGTTGGCAAATGAGGCAGTCAGCAGGCTAGGCGATCGGAGCGCCCCTTTGTGGGGCTGTGAGAAGGGCTCAAACCTGTGTGTGAATGATTGGAGGTTGTCCAGCAGATGTCGGTGCAAGGGAAACTCTTAGTCGGTAAGGCATTTTGTCGATGAGTTTAATATACAAGCCTGGTTTGCAAGGCCGACTCGGTTCTTCATCTTTCTCTTCATAGACAGTAATTTTTTTAACTAGTGAGCTAGGATTCTGCTTATGTGCTCTAGGTTTCTATGGAGACTACGCGCGACCTAGGATTCTGCTTGTGTGCTCTAGGTTTCTATGGAGACTACGCGTGGGATCGCATCATTGTGTATGCTTGTACCTATGGTATTATTATCTCTACTCTATCTAGCTCTAGTGAGAGGATAGGTGAAGATCGCGCTGAAAAAGAGGTCGTTGGATGAGAACAGTAAGATTGCGGCTAGGCTTGTTAATGAAGAGGTGCTTTAGCCAGCGAGGCATTCGACCGACGATTCGCGCAATAGTTAGGAGGGCTCAACCCTCAAAGATTCACTTTGAGATAGCTGGTGCTGGATTCCAATGTTCCTCTAGATTTGAAAGTGGAGAGTGTGTCCCTAGTTTTTTCACACATCTCTATCTTTATTGGATCTGTTGATGTGCAAGTTCATCTTTTGTGCTCTGTACTAAAAGTGCTTCTGTGAATAGTTTTTTCCCCAATGTTGCTTATCTTCTTATTGACAACACGGTCTACGCTCACTGCACCTTCTAAGATGTTGGATACATATTTGTTATGTTGACCATGCCTAGGGAGTACAACATAGAGACCGAGGGGGAGGAAAAGAGAGAGGGAGAGAGAGGGAGAGAGAGAGAGAGAGAAGGAATAACACAGCAATTGCCCGTAGCGAAACAAAGTAGTGTTCCCTGAGCTCTCGAACCCATTTTATTTATTGAAAAAAATTGTTACAAGAGAATGGGTGAGTGTAATTTAAATGACTGAAAAGCCTAAATGGTTTCCTCCCCCTTACATGAAAAAAAGATCCTCCTACTTATAGATCACAGGGGATCTGGTATATTATACCATTGCCCTGGGAGTTACAAGTCATTAAGCTCTTGGGATTTACAAGTAATTAAACTAATGAGAGTTGCAAGTAATTATGCTCCTGATAGTTATGATTTTCATTGGCACATTTTCGTATACCTTGCATCTTTTCATTGTTGGATCCACCCGACAAGGTGGCTAGTCAGTTGAATGGGGCAGCAGGCCGTCTGATTTCTTCTATTATCATCATTTTTCAGACTTACAATAATAAAAGAATAAATTGAACTTAGGCTGAGAAAAAACAAAGTTGTCATTAAGCTAGGCACCAGCATAACACTATCTAACTATAATAAATCCAGATTTTTTTTTTTTGTTGTTAGTATTCTTTCTAGGTTTAGCAAAGAGAATCATTAGCTATACAAAAAAAAAATTACTCTTTGTATCAAAGTTAAGAAGTGTCAAAACTTGAATTTGATAAAGTTTTTTACAGTGATTGAGGTGGGTCCATGAATGACATTAAGAGTGCCGCAGGGTATTGCTTTAATTTAGGATTAGGTCTGTTCTTTTGGTTTTCCACGAAGCAAGAATTTGTAGCTCAATCTATAACAAAGACTGAATTTGTTGTTCACACAGCTATTATGAATCAAGCATTAAGACTTAAGGTAGTTGTTGAGTGATTTACATTTGAAGTAACTGAAAAAGAACAAAAGTGTTTGTGCATAACCAAGCTATAGTTGCTATATCTCATACTTTATATCATAGAAAGACCAAACATTTTAAAATCAAGCTATTCTTGTTAATATCAGTGCAAAGGAAGGAGATACGAGTTTTTCTTATTGCAAATCTGAAAATCAACTTGCAAACATTTTAAATAATCCTCATTCAACAAACAAATTTGAACTCTTAGCCAAAGATTCTGCTTGTGTTGCAACTAACGCAAGAAGTATGAGTTAATTTGCATTAAGTTCAACTGTTAATGTGTCTTATCCATGCTGAAGTAATTTCAATTATTTACCCCTAATTAATTGTAATTGATTTCAAAGTTAGGTTTAAATTTGAGAGTGCAAAAAATTGAACTTGAAAATTATCGTTTCAATTTTTTTCTGTTGTTTTCAGCACTATTCCATGAAACTGGTGACAAAATTTTTTTTGCTGATTTGCATTTTATGACTCATAGAAGGAAAACTAGTACTTGTGTGAAAAATTCTTCCCCTACTGTTCAAAACTTCCTCTTCGTGATATCAAAGTTAAAAACTAAATGTTTTCTTTCACTCTATTGAAACTAACAATTTCTCCTCAAATATGCATCACCAACCATCAAGGATAAACAACACGCTAATGTGGATTTTGATGGATGTCAAGTCATGCAAAATTCAAACACCTTTAACATTGATATGCTAATAATTGCAATTTTTCGCACTTTCAAAAGGATAAAATTTAACTAGGCGAAGCTTAGAAGTTGAGGAATGCTTGGAAGTTGTTAGAACTTACTTGGAAGGAGTTTGATCATATTGTTGATTGATCATCATCAAAAGGTGGCCTCTTTAAACTGAAATTCAAGTCGTGAAACATTCCAAGGCATGTATCATGGGATTTTCTTGTTTAACCACACAATAACTTCTTTGGAAACCACCAACCTCAAGCATTCCATACAAAAACATACAATTCTATACAAATCACTCCAACTCTTGAAATCGCTCCCACCATATTAGTATGAATTTTGTAAGTTCAATTTAAATGTTGTATTTAGTTCTTTGACTATGATAGTATTTTGATGTGTAAAAGCTAATGAAAATAAATCAATGCAACATTTTGATCAAGTTTAAGCCAATTTGGTCCTGCTGAATAGGCAGTGACTTCTATAACTAAGCTATATGATTTCTGAGGTGAAAAACCAAATAATGAAATGTATTATTTTTATTGATGTTTTTGAATCCCTCCACTATGTAGTGGTGGATGGTGCTTTGTTTTTACAAGGCAGATAGAATACTAGCATTATTTTCATTATCGTATGTTCAAATCAAGGTCCTTATTGTAGGCAACATGCAGTGTTGGCGGTCATTCAATTACTCATCCAAGTTCTTTAGCATTAGTATGTTATTTCTATCCCAGTAGCAATCGTTCCAACATTAATGTTTTATGAGCAGTAGAAACCATTTATATACGCCCACTCAACTACTTGATACTTTTTTTCATGGGCCAAGGAGCTTACTCTGATCTAGTTGCACATGTGCAATCCGACTCCTTACCACCAACCAGTGAAATCAAGATATATTTTCTAAATTTATGAACTTTTAAAGATAGTGGTTGAGTGCATGCTAGAAGTTGAATACCTCAAAGGAAGAGCTGAGAACTACATAATGTCCTGACAATACAATTCATATTTATATAGATATCTAACCAAGTGAAAGATCCATTCTAACAGTTCCAGCTCCATATATTATTACAACAATAAAACAAATAGGAAACACAAACTTTGTCAGTGTTCCTTATTCACTATTGTTCTTTGTTATCGTAGTAAGTAATGACTAGAATGTTGTAGGTGGTGCATTCAAAGGTTAATTTAGAAAAGCAAAGGATGTAAGGAAGATGACATTAAAACATAATGTTAAGTGCAGTGAAATGCCTGCTTTTCTAGCTTTATTTTACATGAACATGGACCAAAAAATTATAACATGTCAAATTTCCGACGTTCTGGATTTATTCAGTTATGCATCAGTCTTTCAGTGAAAACAAAAACTGAGAAAAATATTATGTAATTTCCTTAGATAAATAAACTATAGCCTGGGCCTCAAATAATGTTGTTACATAACAAGAAATCTCTAAGCGCAGAAAGCCTTGGAGAAGAAAAAAGTAAAACTGACTTGTAAATTGAAAGAGATTTAGGACAACCCATCGACAAATCCAAATTTGACAAGAAACTTCTTATGTCTGCATTCTAACATCTCAGACAAACTACATTCTGTTCTCTTCAGCTTGAGTAATCTCTGTCTAATTTCAAGGCTCTTCTTCAGACCATGCCGAAAGAACTCAGGATAAGCTGCGACTTCACCAATCTCTCTCCCCATTTCTTCTACCAGAAATTTGATTCTTGGCTGCAGGGAATTCCTGATACTCTTGATCAAAATTGGAGGATATCCAGCGACCAACAACCTAATCTGCTCATTATTGAACCCGCTGTGTTTTAAGAACTCTAAATTGGGCTTCAAAATTCTCTCCACATCTCTACACAAAACTTCTGGAAAGCTGACTGCCACTCCTTGAATGTCTTGCTTGTTAAGACCAATTGATTTCAAGAAATCTGCAGTTGGCTGAAGCCGCCTCTCCACACTATATCCCATGATCCATGAATTCTTCACCAGAATTTTACCTATAGCACCTTCTCTTTTGATTCCCATGCTTGCAAGAAAACCAATCATATCAGCATACTTCTTTTCAATGCTGTAACTGATAAGCCTTGGATTATACAAAAGCAGCTTACCCATTTGCTTTTCCGGAATACCAATTGCTTGGAATAAGGCCAAGAGCGGGCATAGCTTCTCTTCGACACTGTGAAAGAGGATGGGAGGGAATTTAGTGATGGCCATCGCAACATCACCAGATTTTGTTCCTAGGGTTGAGAGGCATCGAACAACGGGCACAAGCTTCTCATTTAATTTCAGCGTGAGAACCTTTGGGCAATTAGAAATGAAATGAAGCATCTTCCTTTCTTGAATCCCAATGGTTTTCAAATAATCCCACACCTCATTGGCTCTTTCTCTTTCCACACTCTCAAGGAATTTGCATCTCTTGAACATTCTTTCTATCTTTTCATCGTCAAATCCTTTGCTTTTTAAGAACCCTAGAATCTCACTCTGCTGGTTCTCAACTCGCTGCATGGCTCCTAAACTTAAATAGAGAAAAACGTTCAGCTCGCCTAGAAGAGAGAAAGTATGTACTAAAACAAATTAATCAAACCATCAAACTTCGAAGTTGTCAAACTTAAGAGGCATCACTGTACTCCTGATTCATGTTTTGAAGCTTCATTCAACATTCTCAAAAAAGTACAATTCAAAAAAAAATTCAGAATCAAAATAGACGATGTTGAAGAAATAACCTGAGCATGTAGAAGAAATAAGAAGGTTACCTGAGCGAATGAGAATGGGGTCCGAGGTAAGACCGCACTGCAAACTTTTCGATATACAAATCTAGTGGAAGAGGAGCGGTCCTCTCGATAGTCTATCCAACTCCTATCTTCTTATTCGGGAGACGGTTTCCATGAGAGTGTTGATTAGGAATCGTTTTTTCGGGGCAACTTAAAATCATATCGACCAAATAATTTGATGTTAAAAATGTTACGATAGTTTTTTATTTTTAATTTTTAAGTCAGATCAATGCTAAAAAGTTGTACTAAACTTAGCCAACATTAGTGGTAAAATACAGGTTTTGACGGTAGCTTCTTAAAAAAATTAACAAAACTGTGGTGCGATCCAAATGGGCCCTAAACCAGTGATCGTGCAAAAAATCTACCATTAATAACTTTTTTTTTTTTTTTCAGAAGAAAATTTTGATATGTGAATTCACAATCATTATTAATGAACCATGTTTAAAGTTGTTTTTGTTGGTTCATGTTACATATTATCCCGCAGATGCTATACTACTGGAGTAAATTTTTTGATGAATTTTGAACGTGTATATCTAGTTTACAGATCCTCTTGATTCTTGAATTTTTTAAAAGCTGTGTTGTGATAAGAACAAGAGAATTTAATGTAAAGAAATATATTTGCTCACTTTTGTATTCACTACTTTAATAATTGAAATTTCTTGATTACCATACTCGTTGTCCTCTATAAATAGGGTGTGGTTGGGATATTCGTTATCCTCACTATTTGAGAGTGTGTTGTTTAGGGAAAAAAATTGCATACGGAGCCCGTACGCAGAGCTGTGTACGACCTCCAATTAAATACATACACCAAAGCAAAAATTGTATGTCATTGAGCCTCTCTTTTAATTTTCCTTCTTTTAGAAAAACTTAAAAAATGGGGTGTTGTGATTGGAGCTGAGGGCTTACGGGTCCGTACTTAACTTTTTCACGTTGTTTAGTCGCTTGGTTTTAGGAGCATCTTAATGGCAAGCAGTAAGAAGAACCATGATGACTGTATATCGAGGAAATACTGGTGAATGCCCTTAGTGCCTCTGCATCGCATGCCCACCGATAAAAGGAGCTTGAGAGCAAGAAGTGATCAGAGGGAGGCAGCTATTTTGAGGGTGAGAGGACTGGAACAAAAATGTTTAGTGAAGGGAGATGATCTTAGTGTGCGAAGAAACCTAGGATAACAAAGAGAGCGCTGGAATAAGGTTGACGTGAAGGTCTCGCTTACAAGAAGAAGTGGATGGAAGACTCTGGAGATGATTTTGTGTCATCCAACTTGTTGACAATTCTTCGACAAAAGGAAGGAGGCCAACCTGTTAGTGCACTGACCCCTGCTCCTGTTGCAGCCAACACTCACCTGACTGTGCAACTTGCCTAAGGAACGGTTGAAGCTTTGCTACCCCTAAACAGAGGTCTTCAACACTTAAACCAGGCCTTAGAGATAAAATGGCATGTGCTTTGTAAGATTAGGGAATTTTTGTCATGGAACCAGACCTTGGTCAAGCGATTGGGGAAGCCTAACCAATGTCTGGTGAGAGTTGTCCATCGTTTAGGTGGTCTGAGTTATATTGAGCCCTAGGTATATGATCGTGATCTATGCGACTATTTTTTTTTATTGATGCTTTCTCATTGATGATAGTGACACCATCCTAAGCGCTAACTCACCACTTTTAGGTGCCTTCAGAGTTACCGCTTATGGTGTAGAAAAGGGGGCCTCGGCCTAGGCTCCGAGCATGGAAGAGGCGGTAAACATCCCAGTTAATTCTTAAGTGGGGTTTGAAAGAGGAACCGATGGCCCTCAGCCAAATGCAAAGGTGGAGGTGCTCCGAGAGGAGATAAAAACCATAAGACTAGAGCACTCGATGGAGCTAGTGACTCTTCGAGTGGAGTTAGCAAACATTTTGTCGACCTATTTGGTCTTGCAGGTGCAAGCCCAATCAAATGGTGTAGATAGGTTTAACTTCATAGGGCTTTTATTGTATGAGGAGTTAGTTCTGTGTGTTGTGAAAACAAATGATGATAAAACGAAAAATACCATTTACTGAGACTATTAGGGATGTGGAAGATCGATAATCGACAAACATTTATCAATATTTATCTTTAATCTTATTTTGTAGCACAGCTACACCAACTCTTTCATGAGTATACTTGTTGATCTCACTTCTGGTTGATGTCTAGTATTCCTCTTTAGTAACCTAAGGTCTAGCCATAGGACTTTCCTATTAACTATTCCTAGAAAACTAGAAAAGGAACCATTAGAAACTCTAAACTATTCCTTACTCAACTTGAAGCTCTACATATTGGTCCTAACCTCTAGCACTTAATAGGTGGGATCACTATGAGAAAGCTCAAGGAGAGTTCCCATAGGACTGTTGAACCTTAGAGTTGGCTCTGGGTGTTGGTCTAGAGCTAAGGCACTCACCAGCATTTACCTCACTCACAACCACTCACAAGCACAAACCAAAATTTCTTGACTTTGATCCCTTGATACTTTTGGGATACTCATGTAGATGGTCCCCTAAACCCACTAACCCTAGGCTAGGGTTTAGCTAAGACCAGTACAAAGAGGACCCAAATGGGGTTTCCATTGTTCTATAGCTTAGTTGTGGTGGTCAACCTCCAATTTTACCAAAAACACCCAACTTAGCCTTTTGCCCCTAAACTCCCCAAATTACCATGATACCCTTGGGACCCTAAATTTGGCCAAAATTCCCAAATTTTCCCAAAATACCCAATTTTTTTCAAAAATCATTTCAAACCTTTTGAAAACATCCAAGTTACCCAAAATCACCAAAAATTGTCAAATTACCAAAATGCCCCTCCTTAGCCCAAAATTCCAAAAAATCCCAAAAATTCTCAAAATATTCCAAATATTCCCAATTACACTTTTCTTAACTACTACATTACCCAATTTGGCCATTTTGACCATTTTGACCAAAACCCCTAAAATTTGCCTTTAAAAGCCCAATTTTCCCAAATTTACCTCAAATGTCTACCAATTTGGTCCCAATTTCCCCCAATACAAGCCCAATTGGTCCATGATTTGAGCCCAATTTTGATCTAAATCAAACCCCCAATTTTGGCCACATGACCTAATCTCAACAAAAATTAACCTATAGCCTACTCAATTAGCCTCAATTTGAATCCTAAACTCTTCATAAAATTCCTAAACATCAAAATTGATCTTCAATTGACTTCGGTGAAGCCTCAATTTCAATTAATTTCAACCCAAATCAAAAAATCCATATATTTGCCCAAATTGGCCATGTCTCAAAATTCCAACAAATTGATTGCCTTAGCCCAATAATTTCCATTCCATTCCTTCATGAAAAATATTTATAGCATCTCCCTTGATCATTTGGACCATTCAATTGAGCCAAATTCCAACCCTAGCCCAATCTAGACCCAAGTCTAGCCCAACATGCTCAAATTGACCAAATTTCAAAAATCCTCCAAATTGACCCTCCAATTGAACTCAAAATCATTTCAATCCTTCACCAAAAATCTTCATTAAAATCATCTACACAATATTATTTAATCATTTGGGCTCAAGTTCATGGATAGCCTAGCCCAAACCCAAGTTTTGTTCATGTGAACCCACATTAGACCCATGCACTAAAGTTAGCCTAACCACCCCAAAGCCACCAAATTAATAACTCCACAGCCATTAGTTGGACCCTACTGACCACTCTAAAATCCATAAAACCACCTAAGCTAAGCCATGGACCAAAGGTCCACTAAATTAAGGGATTTGGTTTCCAAAATTGCCTAAGCTTAAGATTGCTTTTGCCAAAACAAAGCCCAAACCCATTTAATTGCTGTGACATATTCCTCTGAGGTCCTTGAGCCCTTTGGCCACCTCCCTTGGTCTGGCTGGCTGGCCTAGTGCCGGAAAACACCAAAATTGTGAGCCACCCCAATGGAATCAGACTCATTTCAAACCTAGAGGCCACCTCATCCAAATTAAATGTTAGAGCCTCTCTGCCCTCCACCTAAGCATCACTTTTCACCCCCTCATTGGCCATGGCAGCAAGCCTTAAGCCATTTTTATGAAAAGCTCACCTCCACGGCCATGGAGTTAGTGTTGAATAATTTCTCAGAGAGACCCCTCCAAATTGCTCCTAGAGACTCTTTGAGACCTCCTCAGCTCAAGCCAACCACTTTCCCCCACTGATTCCCAATGTGGAAGCTCAATTTTCAGCTCAAACTTTTGCCAAAAACCAGGACAGAGCTCACCAAACCTCCACAATCCATCAAACTCAAATTAAATTCACCCACACCTTCACTACAGTGAAAGAAGGAGAAGCCCCATCAAATGCCCCTTCCACAGAGACCCTAACATAGCTCTAGATCAACACTTGAAATCGAGCTTGGTTGAATTCATACCTAGATCTTTCACCACAGTAAGAGGCTCCATCCCTAGCATCCTTGGATCTCCATGAACATGCCAAGCACCTCTGATTGAAGGTTCCCTTCTTAGAGCCAAGGTATTGATCTCCTCCTCTTCCCAAGCCTATTTTCACTCTCTATTTGTTTAGAGTTGATTTAATAGCATCTTAACCATATAGATATGTTCTACTAATCAATACGAGCATTTTAAAAAAAATTGCATTCAATTTGGTTAAGAAATGAGAGAGATATCAAGCTTTGAAAACGGACTGTTCTCGGGTTAGACCATTGGGGACGATGATGGAGCATCATTGGATCGCGTGTGTATCAAACAGAGGGCTCTGATTGTGCCGGATGGAAGCACGGTTCGAAAAGGTGAGACGCGTGGCAGCTGGCATGGATGGTGGCGTCGAACAGGAGTGCGCCATGTGGAGCTTCGGAGAGGCCTAGGATGAGGTGGTGCCACGCTGTTTAAATAGAAAAATATGGATTTTTCTATTTATTTAAATAGCCCTAAATTAAAAAATCCATATCTTGGTGTAGAAAAATTACAAAATCAAAATAAAAATACCCACTTGCTCAATGAATAGAGGAGAACAATTGTGGAAATAATTTGAAGTCCATTTGATGCATGTTTTATTTTTAATTAATTAAACATTATTTTGAGTCTTTTGATTCTCTATGCATATAGAAATTTCACAATTGCTTGAAATTTTGGCATGTTGTTGCCTTTGTCTTAGGAAACATTCCCTGATTTTTCCAAAGTCAGAGGAGATCTCTAGACAGAGAGCCATATTTTTCAAGATTATGTCTATTATTTGCATAAATTAATCATAATATTCATCATGTTGCTTAGAAAATTCTAAGAAAATTTTGGAAGGTTTGAAGTGACCAGAGAACTCTTTGGAAAATCTTTCATGGGTTAAGTCATTAAGAATGCACCTGATTTCCACCAACCCTAAAACACAAAGAAAATTAATCTTCGGAAACATAAACATCTAAATGACTTAATTTTTAATCTCCACTAAGATTCAATGTTCAGAGAACTCCCCATAAAAATTTCAAAACATTTGGAGCTCATTTAATAACTCAAATTTATTTTTCAAGTTAAATGACATTTTTGGCACTAAAATGATTATTAATAATTAAAATATAACTCAAAAAATAATAAAAATTGGTTTTTGGAGTTCTCTATGATTAGAGGAATTTTCTAAAAATAAATTTGAAATTAAAATAAAAATTCCATTTTCAAGCTTATCTTTAATATTTAAATAATTAAAAAATGATAAAAATCACAAAAAAAATAAAATTCATGGAAATGTTCTAAATTGTTTTCTAAGTACTTAGGAACAATTGGAATATTTTGATTTTCTAAGTAAAGATATTGAATTTTGAAACTTAAAAATATTTTTTAAAGACAAAAAATGAATTTTTACTAAAATAATTCCAATAAATCAAAGAAAAATCAGAAAAATGTAAATTTTTCTTCTCTGGGTTCTCTGACCTTAGAGAGATTTTTTAAAAATATAAAACTTAATTTTCTAAGTTTAAAAATTTTATAATTTAAATAAAATTTTAAATACTTTTAATAGTTCAAATAAAACTTAATAAATCATGAAATTTTGTCCAAATGATTCTCTGGTCTAATTCTACCTCCAGGAAAAATTTCAAGAGATTAGGCTTTGCCTTGGTCAAGTTATGGAATCTTTTTTGAAAAATCCTATTTTTGCATGAAACTATATATAGTAAATTAAATTAAATTTTGAAAAATCACATTTTCTCCTCTGATGTCTTAATTGACCCATGAGTGAGGTAGGATAAAAATTCCAAAGTCATTTGGATTAAATTTGATAAATTATGAAGTAATAGGGCCTTAGAGGCAAAAAATGTAATTTTGGAAATTTAGCCTTAATTAACATTTAGGCTTAAGTTAAAAAGGGAAATGGGTAATCTTTGATCCTAATCAAAATATTTGGATGATTGAAATACAAAGAAATAATTTGTAGAAACCAATCTCATTTTTATAAATTAAAGGATGAATTTGTACTCTCCCTAAATTATTAAAATTTGGAAGTCTAGTCAATTAAATGATACTAGACTTAGGGATATGACTTTGGAAGTTGATAACTCACTAATTTAATACCCCTACACTATGTTCAAATGACATTTAAGTGTTTTGAAAATGAATCATTATCATCACTTAAAAATTTAACTTCTTTCGAAATACCCAAGATATTTGCTTAGGTCTAGAAGGCTTAGTGAGGATCTAAGTTAATTTGATTAAATGAGGATTAGAAAAGTGAACATAATTAAAAATTGAAAATCTTTCAAACACTACAAGCCCAAATTAAAAAGTTGGCTGAGTGCCTTGATAACATTAACTTGTCCTTTTAAGGGTCATCACACACATAATTTATAAATTAAATCACAAGTGATAATTACCTTACTCATAGGGACAATTGAAACATCAATGTTCAGTGAGCATTAAAAGTATTTTTAAAGGATGAATTTATTAAGCAACATAATAAGTTTAAACGAGCTCGAGACTTTTCACCAGGCGGTGAGAGGGAAGCATGGACCTACTTCTTTCTCCAGATCTGTTGAATACCTCGGAGGTCTACTAAACTTAATATGTTTTGCTTAACAAAAATCATCCTTAATCAAATTAATAAGGACCCACCAAGATATGGTTGAGGTAGGTCACTAAATCTTTACTTTTCTACTTCATAAGCGTTTTAAGTTTTAGGTGGTGGAAAGAGAAGGCTCGCAAGGTACGCTTTTTACAGTTTATAGTACCATCTTTCTTGTACTTTACTTTCTTTCATGTTTGCAAAACACAAACTTGCATGCTAAACAATGATGTCACCCTACATGAAAACTAAAACTATCTGAATAACCACAAAACCAAAACCAAAACCAAAACTAAAATCAACCAAAATAAAAATCACCTCCACAATATTCAAAACATAAAACAACTCAAAATTTAATCTTAAACATCACACAAGACAACAACTACAACTAAATTAAGACTCCTTTATCGGATGATCGGGAATCCCTCAGAGGAGGTAACCTACGGTTGCTAACGTGGCTTCCCACGGTATAAAGGAAATTATGGAACTCATTAAATTGGGTTTAGTAAATTCTTTTAGACTAAGTGAATCCAATAAAAAATAGTGGTGCCGGAACGAGGGAACCGTAGGATCCTAACCGGTGTCACTCTAATCAACTTTAACATGCCCCATAAAATTTAAATAAACTTCAACCATAGAGCCACCTGATTTGACATCATAACTTGATACCCTAGAAAACTTAAACTCGTCACAGTAAGGAGCTTTGAGCTAGCATGGTGGGCAGTATGGTCATCTTCAGCAGCAAAACCTATCTTCCTCAGCTAAACCATTCCTTACTTAGAATTAAACAATCAAGCCATAGGATTTCGAGGTAGTATGCTTATGCAACATAAATTCTCACCCTATCTTTAGGCCTTTGTTTAGTTCTGTTGTACAGTATGAGCCCTAACTAGTCTTAGGATTCTGAGGTCGTTGTTCGTCACGACCTAAATCCGTACATCTTCCAGGCTATTTGTGTGATCATTTCACACGAATGTAAGCCCTAAGCAAATAAAATTTGCAGGATGAAACACTTAAATAATTTCTCCTCAAAACTGAAGCCAAACAATAAGATAGACTGGGAAGTCACTAAGGTTCTCCTCTGGATATATGACACCCCCTAGTTCTTCCTCCTTTGGATTCCAAAACAAAATATTCCAAATTTGAACCAATCCTTTTTCACACCTCTTCATCTGATCTCATTGAAAATTCCTATCCTTTTTAAATCCTTGAAGATAATATTTCCTGATCTTTATCGAGAGTTTTCTTAGGTGACTTTATTCATTTAAGATGTAATTTACTATAAGGGCTTGCCCTTATAGGAAGTTTTTCCGAACCCAGCTTAATATAAACCCTATTTAATTCTTCATATTCAATATGGGAAATTGTCGGCAAATAAAATATTCACAGACCAAACGGACGTCATACATTTCTCAGTTTATTTGATCGAGTCTCATCCTCAAGTCACGTGTTTATCCTTCGAGTTAGACATAGAGTTTGAGGTACGACGCTCTTTCATTTAAACTATGAAAAATATGGGGTCAGTTTGATTTCATATTTTTTTAAACATTAAAATGTCTTTCCGAAGCGGGCGACTGGATTTTGATTCTGGTGACCGACAGCTTCTTACGGGCAACTCCTTTAACCAAAATAGTGCCGACAGCTTCTGGCGACTCCGCTGGGGAGGAGCTTCTATTTCCATTTAAATCAGGAAAATACTATCTTCATATATCAGTAATGTGTTCATGTCCCTCATGGATCATATTACCCTTCTTTCGTTGACCTACTTTACCCATTTCTGTCTTGGGAAAGTACGATCAACTCTTTGGACTTCAGGACTGTCTGCTCAATCACTTTTGAACAGAGGGGTTCAGGAGGCCATTAAGGACTCTTTAAATCTTCATATGGGGTCGGAACCCTAATAGGTGTATCTGTGGACTAGTTCCACCTGGGCATTATGTGTTGCTAAATGGGTCCCGCATTGGGTCCTAAACACTTCACATCTCTCTTTCAAGTTTAATTTGCTAGCTTGCAAACTAAATCAAATTCGTGTCGTGCTGCACGCGCTTAAAATTTCTTTATATAAATTAAATGTTTTTTCTTTTAAAACTACTTTTATTAAAAAATTTTAAAACTCCCACCAAATTAAATTAAAAAAATTACTTGGTCTAAAGATCAACCTCTATTAATTTTTAGTGCTTGCACTAAGATTATGAGGTTTTGGCCATATAACTAACCCCAAAACTTTCTATTTTCAAGCTGCTACAATGGCCTACCCAATGCTAAATTTTTCCTGCAACTTGTCGATAAGCCATGAAGCCCGTAACGTTGCTCCCACTATCAAGTTCAGAGCCGGATTTAAAGACCTCGAGGTTATCCTCGGGAAGGCTCCGTTCGTCGTGATAAAAGTCACCGCTCCAAAAGTTTAGGAGCCATCTGCTGATTTCAACTTGAACTGTCTTCAGGACTTCCCTTCTCACAAGAAAGCTATGACTACTACCGCCGTGGCACCTACCAAGCATGATGTCGCCGCTGCTGCTAAGGGGAAAGAAGTAATGATCATTGAAGATCCGACTGAGAGACTAGTTGTCCCACCATCAGTGTTCAAAATTAGGTCGGGTTCAAAGGCTACACCACTAACTCAAACCCAAAGGAGAAATAGTAGCACGAGAGTTTGGAGGGCTACTAAAGCTCAGGCTCCTAAGGAAGTACCTACTTATGAAGATCCTCACTAGGATGAGTCAGGATTACCGGGAACATACCCACTATTGCGAGGAAGTAGATTCCATCCTTTGATGGATACCAACGGGTACGAGAGTATCCAAAAAATCACCGCTGCATTACCATCACTTCATGGACAAGGTGTGGAGAGAAAGAAACATACTCCTTTCA
The DNA here is from genome assembly GCA_002079205.1 of Phalaenopsis hybrid cultivar. Lineage (NCBI taxonomy): Eukaryota > Viridiplantae > Streptophyta > Magnoliopsida > Asparagales > Orchidaceae > Phalaenopsis > Phalaenopsis hybrid cultivar. Next base: position 98,500 of record JXCR01139860.1, on the reverse strand, counting down.
CCCGAGTCAGTTCAATTTTTTAGAAGCTAGCCGCCAAAGAAGGCTGTTCAGTGAGTGAACTACTTAAAAGAGTGGGACATGCAATATTCCCTCTCATGAAGAAAGAAATTTTAAAGAACGTCATATCCACCAAAAAATCTCAAAAGTTAACTAAGGCCTTGCCTACTCGTATTTCTGTCTGGTTTCGCTTGGGGAGTAGAGTTAATACCACTATAGTCACCACCAAGTCTGTCGTCGCCAGGACCGCAGATCATCAACCGATTAAGTCAAGACTCAGTCCAAGAATCCTATCGATCACCCACTATAAAGATATCCTTAAAATTCCAAAGGAAAAAATAAGGAGATTACCCGATACTATAGCTGGTCTGCACCATGGGGAGCATACTCTTCCTAGACATACTGATGTTTTTGCTAGGACACTCCATCCTGAGACATCTTCATCAAAGAAAAAGGTATGGATACCCAAGGTCGTTGTACCAATACAGTCCATTAAGCCCGCAGGGCAAGATCATGGAATTAAACCAGGGTCTGAAGTATCTGACATCGTCATAGCGATTGCTAGTGAAATGGAAGAACTAGAGGAGGAGGTCCAGCAGGGTCCTCTAGACCTTAAAACGATCAAAGAATCAAAAATCGAAGAAAAATTTGAAAAGATCAGGGCTGAAATTTCTGAGTTGGCTCAGGAACACAGAGTTTCCATCGATAATGATGATGAAGATTTTGACTACAATGATTACCTCGAAGAAGATTTCATGGATGTCCATGTCATCGAGACCAGGGCCGCTGCATCCGCGTACGACGCTCAACCTTCCACCAAAGAGAACACTGTAGATGAGCTGCGTAGGGCTATCCTCCTAAGGGATGAGCAAGTGAGCCAATTGGAAAAAAGAATAGAGGAGATGGCCGCAGCCATGACAGCCATGGCCACCATTCAGAGGCAATCACAGGCACCGCAACTAGCCTCTCTGGAGATTAACCAACCAGAAATCATAAATATTACAGATGAAAGAAGAGAAGTTGCCTCGGCAAATAGAGATGAACAACCAAAGAAGGATTCTCCATCGAGCACCATACCAAAGAAAAAATTTAAGCAAATGGTAGAACAAGTTCGGGAGGCCTTAACCCAGTCTAAGGGTGGTGCATTGATTCTAAATGGTAGACCTTACCCAAAAGAATTTGATGTCGTACCCTTCCCCAAGGGTTTCGTGGCCCCAAACATTAAAATATTTGATGGGATTGGAAATCCCAGACAACATATAGCACACTTTCGAGCCAGTTGTGGCAACGCAAAGAATAGCGAAGCTTTACTCTTCCAACAGTTAATCAGCAGCTTGTCAAGGATCGCCTTCGATTGGTATGCCGATTTGCTCAACAGATTAGTAAAGACATTTACCGAGCTGGAACAATTATTTGTGAAGAGATTCACCTAAGCGCAACATCATGTGTCTATAGGAGAACTCATGATGGAAAAACAAAAGCCCAACGAGACTTTAGTGGATTATATTTTGAGGTTAAGAAACCTTAGCATGAAATGTGAACCTCGGCTACAAGAACATCACGCAATAGAGATTCTACTTAAAATCATTCATGGGCCGGTAACTTTCATGCTCAAGGGACTTACCATCAAATCCTTCGAGAAGCTACTCAGTAAAGCCAGCAGTCTTCAAGAGGAAATCAAACATATGGATTCTCATGAGAAGTCTAAGGCAACTAGAGTATTTGAAAAGAAGTCCGGAACAGTAGCAACTGTCGACAAAGGAAAACAGCCATTGAAGATATATGCAGAAAATCCTCGTCAGAATTCATCACAGCATACTCAAAAACAGAATAGCCAGTCCAACCAATGATTGCCTCAGAGATGGTCATCTCAGAATAGGAGAATATCTCTGGCAAAACGACAGAAAATGGTGTATTCTTTCAGAGATAAAGCTGTATCCAAAATGTTCAGAAGTCTGATGAAAAAGCCTGAGTTCAGATTACCAGAGCCAAACAAACCATAAGAGGTCGATAAAAAAGATGAACTAAGTTATTGCCCGTATCACCGATTTGGTTTACATGCAAACGAACCAAATTTTATGTATTTATACACCACTCAATGGTTTTGTATTGATATATCTAATATCAAAAAAAAAGGGGGAGATCTACATGCAAGCTACGTTTCTTTTTATGTATTTTCCATGCAACCACTCTATCCCATGTATTTACACGCATATATAATTATTCTTGCGTATTTACATGTGTGCCACCCAAATCTTGTGTAGCTACATATCTAATGCCGAAACTTAGATATTCACATGTGTGTCACCCAAATCTTGTGTATCTACATATCAAATGCCAAAACTTTGATATTTACATGTGCATCTACATATCTAATGCCGAAAATTTGATATTTACATGTGTGAAACCCAAATCATGTGAATTTACATGCCCGACATTCAAATTTCAATATTTTACGTACACTTTTCATTTTTTTATGGACTTACATATTCACTGTCGAAACTTTCATTCACATGTATGTTACACAATTTTTATGGATTTACACGTCTAATATTTTAAATTTGACGATATTTTTATATGTCGTTCAAACATGTCCAAGGCTTTGGATATTTCTACACACCATTTAATTTTTGTGAGTTGTGTATGTGTTGACCTCATTTTTGGTTAAGGTCTAGTTTTTCCTCTTTAGTAGCCTAGGGTCTAGCCATAGGAATTTTCTATTGACTATTCCTAGAGGACTAGAAAAGGAACACTCATCATTTGAAATTCCAAACTCTTCTTTGCTCAGCTTGGAGTTCCACATATTGGTTCTGACCTCTAGCACTTAGTAAGTGGGGTCAGTATGAGGGACCCGNATATATATATATATATATATATATACTTGATGAGTAGTATTTCGATTCAAAATGAGCCGAACACGAACGAACACATCTTAGTTCGTGTTTGGCTTGTTAACTTATCGAACGAAATTAACGAGCCGAACACGAGTTGTTCGCGAACAACGAGCTATTTTGACAGCCCTATTTAGGACTAACCCTGGGTGATCTGGTTTTGGTGAGGCTAACTTGCACACACTAAAATCTCTCACATACCCTAAACCCTATGACCCCTTAGGTTGGTCTCTTGACTCCTTTAGAAAATCTCATGTAGATGACCCTGTACCCCTAGTCTTTGGCTAAGAAGCTTAGAACCAGCACATTGAGCAACCAAATGAGACCTCATATGGTTCTTATTGGTTTAGTATGGTTTCACGGCTTATTGGCCCATTTTGGCCCAAAATCACTAAATTACCAAAATACCCCTCCAACCCAAATTTGCCCAAAAAATCATCTCAAACTCCTCACCATTACCTAAATTGACCAAAATTACCAAATTACCAAAATACCCCCAAAAATTGCCAAAATTACCAAAATGCCCCTCATGACCTAAAAATTTCAAAAATTCCAAAATCATCCCAAATCCTCCCAATTTCAATTTTTTATCATCAATTTGACCCAATTTGACCAAATTAGTCCAATTTGACCAAAAGGCCCAATTTGCCCTTAAAGGCCCAAATGTCCCCAAATTAGCCCCAATCTTAGCCCAATTGACTCAAATCTTATCTAATTTTAATTCCAAATCAAAATTCAGCATCCCCAATACTATACTAAACAAAATTTAAGCCCAATTGGATCCAATTGCAAGCCCAATTTCATTTAAATCAAAAAGACCCAACTTTGACTATATGCCCAAATCCATTAATTTAGCACATCCATTCTACTCAAAATCACTTGAAATTTTGCCAAAACATTCATGGCATACTCCTACAGCAAACTCAACATTCAATTAGCCCAAATTTTAGCCCAAACTCAATTTCCATTTTAAAAGTCCCACCACATTTAATTTCAAAAGCCCAAATCTAAAGCCCACATGACAATTCTTTCTCTTCATCATTCATTTGATTAAAATCATTCCTAAAGTCCTAAATTTAAAATCAAATCATTCCAAATCAAGCATCAAGCCAAACTTCACCAAAAATACCAAATAAATCCAAAATCCCTTCTCAAGAAAATTAGCCAAGCCAAATGCAAGCCATGAAGCCACTCTCAAGCCATAGAAAAGCCATGAGAGTCTTGCTACATCATCAAATTATTAATGCCAAGAGACCAAGCCACTTTCAAGCCTCCTTAAAAAGGTTTTAACCCCTCCCATGAATCACTCTAACCCCATATTAAACCAAATCACTTGGATAGAGACCTTACTAATGATTAAGCTGAATCATCTGATTTTCCTCAGCAGCCAAGCCAGCCTTGGTGGGTGAACCCAACCCAAATCTATGATTTAACCCAAATTGGCCCAAAATAGCCCTTCACACATCCTATTTTAATTCAACACCTTTACACATGGGCAACCCCAATTTACTTCACCAAATCCAAGCCCTGACCTCCCTCAGTGGAATGGTGACCTCTACCTGGTCGGCCGACCACCTTGGCTGCCAGAAAAGCCATAGCCAAGTGCTCCCCCATGGCTAAAACTCAAAATTAAACCCATCCAAGCTGTCTCATCCCAATTGGATTTTTGGATATTGTTGGCATCCACATAAGAAATTTAGGACACCCACCAATGGCCCCTGGTGGCCTCTCCTTCCCCCTCTTTTTAAACCCACCCTCCATGGCCAAAACAAGAGAGCTTGAAATTTCTTAGGGATACTCTGCCAAATTTCTTTCATAGCTTCCTTAAGACATCTTGAGTTCAACCCAACCATCCCTACCCACTCAAATCCACTACTCGAGCTCAATTTTGGAGCTCAATCCCTAGGCTGAAACAGGACACCTCCAAATACTCCACCAAATCCAAATTAATTGCACCCACACCATCCCCACAGTGAGAGAGGAAGATCCCCCACAAAAGCCCCATCACCAGAGCACCGTAAGGCGGACTTTGATCGGACCCCCAAATTGACTTTGATCGAAATCATATCTAAGCTATTCACCACTGCTCAAGGCTCAATCCCTAGGCTCTTGGGACCCTCACGAAGATTTCATAAGCATCTAATTGAGGCTTCCTCTCTTGGACCAAGGTATTGAAACTTAACCCTAAATTGAGCTTCATTTGATTCTCCATGAGTATAGAGTTGATTTAAGGGTTGATTAACCGTATGGATATGTTCTCCTAGTCAAGATGAGTCTATAGGAACAAACCTCTATTGGTTTGGTTGAGAATCAAGCGAGATATTAGGTCTAGAAGATGGAGAGTTTGCGGGCCTGACTTGTTGGGGATGATGATCATGCGCCATCTGATCGAGCATGTATCGCTTGGACTATCCTGATCGCACCGAACGAAGATGCGGTTCGAAAAGGGAGAGCTGAAGCGGACGGTGGCACCCAATCCCGCGGCAACACGCATGTCTTCGACGCGTACGAGGCTGAGTAGGATAAGTAGATAAATAGGATTTTTTTTATTATTTAAATAACCGGAACTTCAAAAATCCATAACTTTGTGTATAAAAATCACAAAAATAAAATAAAAATATCTTGTTACTCAGTGAAAAGAGGAGAATGAGGTGGAAAGATTTTCATATCTATTTAATACATATTTTATTTTTAATTAATTAAATGGTGTGTTTCTTATTTTGATTCTTCATTTGCATAGGCATTTCACCATGGCATGGGACCATGGGGTTTTTTATGTCTCTGTTTTTAGGAATCTCCCCTGATTTTTCTAAGGTTAGGGTAGGAGTGTAAACGAATCGAACACGAACGAACAATGCTCATGTTCGTGTTCGGTTCGTTTGAAATATAGTTTGTTGGAAATAGGCTCATGTTCGAAATTGTTCATGAAGAGTCTGTTCGTGTTCGGTTCGTTTTTGTTCGAATTGTTTGAATTGTTCGAATTGTTCGAATGGTTCGAATTGTTTGAATCGTTTGAATCGTTCAAATTCGTAATGTTTGAAATGTTTGAAATGTTCGAAATGTTCGAAATATTTGAAAATTTTCAAATTTGTATATATTTTTTTAATTGTTAAATAGACAACAATTTAAATATTAATTCTCATATTCGTTTAAAAATTGAAATACATCATTTTATCTTTTAAAAATTGAAATACATTTTTATAAAATATATAAGAATTAAAAATTAATTCTCAAACTACCAAAATAAATAAATAACAAACTTTAAAAAAATAATTCAACATTTATCATTACTCATTACATCCAATTATTCAAGCAAAAAATATCTTACATAAAAATATAAGAAAAAATAATTCTTCTGAAACATTTGAGCAAAAACTTTGTTTTCTGGATTCTGAAGCTTCATGTCCCTAAATCTAAGCAAAACAATCATTTGTTTCATTAAAATAAAAATCCCAAATAGCACCTAAAGCTTCTAATACTAAAATTTTTACCAACATCTCAACCTACTCACAAACTCACCAGAAAGGTCTGGGCAGCATTTGCACAAGCAAGGGCGTGGCATGCCAATGGATCTCGAGTCTGCAACTAAATGACATGAAATCTTCATAAGCTTATCATCACATTGTTGTTTCATCTCCTGCATGAGAAAATGTAGATGAATATTATAAAATTACAGAAAATTCCCTTCGACAGAAAAGATGTATATACCCCAATACAACAGAACAAATCTAAAGTACACAGACAATAAGCATACCACCCAATTCTTTTGTAGTTACCTATCTAAAACCTCTTTCATATCAAATGAAAAATACAACCTTTTAAACTTTTAAACTTGACTTCACCATTTCATCCATACGAAAAAGGTATGTAGGTTAAAATTGAAAGATGCAAATATATAAAAATTGAGTGGTATGTACGTAAATCTTTCACTTTGTTTTTCTTTAAACATTTCTGCATATCTAAGGTCAATTATGAACCGGATTGTGTCATAAATGAAATTCATGAAGTCATAACAGGAAACAGGGTAGTTAAAAGTAACAAAAATAACACTGATTTCCATGTTCCACATCCTCTAAAAAAGAGATCAATAAGAAACTCTTCCTTTCTTCTCCTTCCAACAGAAAATATCGAAAACTAACTATGAAAAGCGCCTGCAATTCAAATCCAAAATAAAACCAGATAAATACCCAAAATTTAAAAAAAATGCAAATACAGAACAATAAACATTATCAAATACATAACAATAATAAAAAGGTACGAAAAAAGGTATGTAGGATGACAACAAAAAACATGTGTTCAATCATAGGAAATTGACCATGTGTTCAATCATAGGACAATCGTTTATACCATGCAATTCCAAACCAACAGTGAAATGAAATAACTTTACCATATGTTCAATCATGGAGCATTTAAAGTAATGTTCAACGCAGGTGTCAAACTCCCACTAACAGATTCTCATTGAACAAAGCAGTGGTTGCCCATAAGGAGGACCATCCAAGCTGCAAACACACATTTTCAGTATTCGAGAACCATGTACCATGTACCATGTACCAACAGTTTCATGCTACCAAATTACACTTTGCTACCAAAGCATTATGGTCAAAAAAACCAATTTCCATTCTCATTTAACACCCAAATCTATAAAAATGAAGTGAGAAATTCTCTAACACCCAAAACAATGCCGCTACAGCAAGGTAGAACTGTAGTAGCCAACCATCTCAACACGATTAGAGTTGTTGACCCCATTTCCCTTAGAGATCAATCCTACTTTCAACGGAAAATGTTAGCATTCAATATATTAATCCACTTCAACTATCCAACTTGAATATTTCTAATAATTCGAATGAAGATAAAGCAGCAGGTAACAGGTTATAACAAAGCAACTTTATAAATCCATATATCAAAACAATTTTTGCATTTACACGGGAATAGGTTATAGAAGCAGGTAAATTTCTTCCAATCCATTAAAAACGAACAAACAACTAACAACAACGTGAAGAGCTGCATATGGCAGGGATGCTTCGATGNTGATAATGTTGCTCTTTCCTTAGATGAAGTCCAACCACTAGACCAAGACTTGTTAGGAGAACAATGCAATTTGCCCATGGTGAACATTAATGATTATTTGATTGAAAATGAGAGGTTATTGCAAAACCTCAATTTGGGGATAAGGCATGATTGGTATGTATGGGAAGAATATGAGAGATTAACAACTTTTGAGGATGTAGGAGAGGATCAAGGACAACCTGAATTTGAGAGGAGTGATTGAGAATTACTGAATTGGCAATTTGGTCATGGAGACCAAGTTCAGGATAGATTTAGGAGACTTCATCTGGCTGAGAATATTAAACCAAGCGTTATCTTGGGAGGTAACACTAGCGTTATCTATTGTTTTGAGGATGACTTTTCTTTCTGCAGTTGTTTCAAAATTTGTTTTGAAATTTACTTTGAAATTATTTTGAAATTTGCTTTAAATTTCATTTAGATTAGTTTTGCGTCTTGTCCCTCTGCAGAGCGATTAGTTCCTAAGGGTGAGGTAGGACATGAGAACGCTGATTTTTTCATCTGCTACGTTTTTTGTACATTTTTTTATTTATGCATTGTTACACATTTTACATAGTGTACTCAAAGATAATTGGACTAATACATTTATTTTTCCTGCACTTATTTGCTTTTAAATTTACGACCACTTCATGCTATTTATGTGTTCGGAAAATGCAAGTTTGGGAGAGAGATGTGTACTTTTTTACAAACCTGAAAGCAGCTCACATAACTCAGTAAGAGATTCAATATTCACAAGATAACTCTCTTCGATCATGCACAATGCCTAAGTATGCCTTAAGGTCAATATCTAGATCTATACTTAAATAAGAGTTGAGGTGCTTTGAAGAGATTAAAACTGGCCAATTTTATTAAATTGGCTTAGTTGTATTTTTAAGGAATTAAGAGTTGCTACAATATTACTTTAGTTGAATATAATAAATCCTATTCATGTAGAAGATGTTTTATTATGAATCTAATCTTGATTGTATTAATTCTCTAATATATATTAAATACTTTCTATGCTTATGTGCATGTGTGTATGCATAATGTGGTTGCTTATGAATATGATAACATATAATTGCATTAATAACTAATGAAAAACATCATATTGTAAATTGCTTTATAATAAATAAAATTTTTAATCATTGATTTCATGTATTGTTGTCGTAATGTAGTGGTGTCATGACATTTCTTATATTGATGTTACATTTGTTTATATTGTAATGCCAAAACATTGTTATTTACATTTTAACAAATCATGAGTTTGAGAACTATCACTATGTAACAAACCTTCAATAATATAAATTTTGTTAATTTGATGATTAAACATCATTTAATTTAGAGGTTTCAATTGCTTATATTGAAATACTAAGGCGGTGTTTGACAACATCATTTAATTTGATTAAACTATTGATTTAACTTTAATCCAGTGAAATAAAAAATAAAACTTGAATTGTATAGCTTTGGGTCTCTTTTACAACGTAAATCTGGATTTAATAAAGTCGATTGAGAAGCAGATTACTTATTTTATTCCACTGACGCTCGTGAGGTTCATCTCCGTCAACACAATGATCGAATTTACCAGATTTGATAAATCTTATTTAACTTAAATCTATATTTCAGGCATCCACCGCCTAAAGACTATTTTGGATTTAAAAAAAAAAAATGTTTGGGATTAATTTTATTTTATTTTCTATATGTTTTATTTTAAAATAAAATATGTTCAATATGTTTAATTAGGATATGTCAATTTTTAAAACTCTTAAAATTCATAATATTTTGAGTATTTTTTTTAAATTAAAACCTGTAAAAAATATATTAAATAATTTTTTTAAATAAAGTCAAAAAAATAAAAATAAAAAAANCCACCGCCTAAAGACTATTTCGGATTTAAAAAAAAAAATGTTTGGGATTAATTTTATTTTATTTTCTATATGCTTTATTTTAAAATAAAATATGTTCAATATGTTTAATTAAGATATGTCAATTTTTAAAACACTCAAAATTCATAATATTTTGAGTATTTTTTTAAAAAAATAAAAACCTGTAAAAAATATATTAAATAAAATTTTTTTAAATAAAGGCCAAAAAAAAAAAGAAAAAGAAAAATCGAAGGAGTCCTACTCATTCAAATGATTTCCAACATTTTGGGAGATACATCAACTATACTTGATCGATTTTATGAACTATAATTTGCTCTCATTAAGAGTATGACATTATGCCTTAGTCATTTTATATTATTATTACTATTAATTTGATTATTGCACATAGGGTTGTCAAAAGGACTCGTTGTGCGCTAACAGCCCGTGTTCAGTTCTATTCGATTTGTTCGTTAAGTTAACGAGTCAAACACAAATAAATATTTGTTCATTTACCACTCATCAATATATATATATATATTCTTAAAATTTAATTGACCACAAGGCTGCAAAATTTATAATCAATTAAATTTATTTATTAAGAAATATAATAAAATATATTAAATTACATTTAACTAATGTTTTAATATAGATAATAAGATTTAAATAATGTGGCAACCCTTA
>JXCR01139860.1:31888-75002 GCA_002079205.1 Phalaenopsis hybrid cultivar | reverse complement strand
GGAAATTTTGTGGGTTATGGCGGATGCCAGAAAACCCTAGGATGAGATTAGGGTTGGGTAGTTCTGATACCAAATGATACCGGAGGAGTGAGCCCAAAGCATAAAAAAACACAAATATTATTTTTGAATTTGAAATCGGTTACAATGACTCTTTAAAATATGAAATAAACGACAAACAAATACAAAGACACAAGACNAATTTGAAATCGGTTACAATGACTCTTTAAAATATGAAATAAACGACAAACAAATACAAAGACACAAGACACCTCGAAAGTGTATTCCAAGGGAGGTGGAGGTTGGCCCAGTGGATCCAGAGGCTTGGGGGGACACCACGTGTGAATGCGGGACAGGGGCCGACAGGGGTTGGAAGGTGACCTGGAGGAGGGAGGCAGTAGGTTAAGGTGGCAGAAAGGTTTTTGGGACGGCTGAGAGGTAGGTTGGAAGGTGGGGTAGCAAGCTGGGAAGGTGGGGCAACAACTGGAAAGGCTGGGACACAAGTTAACTGCTGTAGGGGAGCTGACGGACTGCCGGAATGGTCCTTGAAAGGTTTGGACAGCATATTGCTCAGTAGAAAGGGGGTCGACAGTGTAGGGTGAAGCTATTGGGGGTGGCCAGCGACTAGGGGAAGTGGAGGAGANGGTTTGGACAGCATATTGCTCAGTAGAAAGGGGGTCGACAGTGTAGGGTGAAGCTATTGGGGGTGGCCAGCGGCTAGGGGAAGTGGAGGAGAAGGAGTATGAAAGATAAAATGGAAGATACAATCACTATCTCGGAGAAGATACAACCGGAGCATCACCATAAATCCATAAAGCAACAATTTAAAGACTCTCACAAGGGAAAAACAGAAAATGACAGCAAAAAACCACAAAAAATGAGGGTAAAGGGATTGGCAGCAATACCGCCCTTCCTAAACTACAGCTCGATNATCACTATCTCGGAGAAGATACAACCGGAGCATCACCATAAATCCATAAAGCAACAATTTAAAGACTCTCACTAGGGAAAAAACAAAAAATGAAAGCAAAAAACCACAAAAAATGAGGGTAAAGGGATTGACAGCAATACCGCCCTTCCTAAACTACAGCGAGCGGGATGCATAAAAGGCATTGGATGGGGCGTGTGAGGCTGCTCGCCCTGTCAGGATTCTCGCCTGGACCGCTCGGCCCGAGGTTCCTCTGGACCGATCCTCATATGGGCCTGTCGATTCACTAGTGGGAGTTCTTGCTCCTGCGATTCCGTTGTGGGAGAGCTCCTCTCCTGCGGTTCATGACAAGCCCCACGTCATGTGGATAATAAAAAAAGGCTATTTAATAATTTTTATTAATCTTTAGGATCCTAAAGATCCATATGATCAAGTACTATGATAATTTATTTGATGTTCTTGAAGACATAAATGCGTAGAAAATATACGTTGATGTTTTAAGGTATTTATGATAAACTGATTAGTATTAGAAATAGTTGTGATGTGACTTAAAGAGTTTCCCATTACTAAATGTTTATATGAATGGTCAACATTTAGTTGATATCTTCTTTTTAGTATTTACAAAGATGCTTACTAAAGATATTTAAAGTGGGTGTTTTGGTTTATATTTTGTTGTTAATGGTGTAGTTTCAATTTGCAAGATACCTATTGAATTAGGTGAAAGTTTAAAATTTTGGAGAAAATATTAAGAGGATAGATACTTTAGAATTAGTAGAATAAACTTGAATATTTGATATATAATTTTAGTGAATATGATGTTAACAATTATCATTCAATATTACTAGAATATAAGATGTACTTAAGTTGAGGCTGGATGATTACAATGGAGAAGTGCCTTGGTAGTTATTTGTGATAAAATGATATGATGGAGGCTTAAAAGTGAATTTTGTAAGATTGCAATTGGGTTGATGTAGTATGGATCCATATCTTTTGCCGTTAAAAAGATAATGATATCTAAGTTGAATTTGGTAGAAAGTGAATGTTCAAATGGATGCATTGCAAAACTAAAAAGAATATGAGTATTCTTTTTAGAAGAAAGAATGCAGTGATATCTATTGCATACAACATTATTGAAAGTAGACTAAATGGTTTGAAAATGTACAACAAAGGGCATGAATATGTTCTTTAGACGAGTTGATTAAAATATTGTTTAAGGATTACGATGAAAAAGGGGTAGAATTAAGTTTACATTGATAGAAATTGTTCAAAATAATTTATGAAGAATAAATTTTTGTCTTAAAGAACACTTCACATGAATGATTGAAAATGAGGATTCATAGTACCAACCTTAAGTTTACATTGAAGAAATTGTTCAAAATAATTTTGAAGAATAAATTTACGTCTTAAACAACACTTAACATGAATGAATAAAAATGAGGATTCATAGTACCAACCTTAAATTGTTAAAATAAGGATAATGCGATGATGAGGTGTGTATGTATTTATATTAATATGAGCTATCGGGATTACAACTTCTATTCATAGGTCCATGTTAACAATTCTATGGTTTCACTTTACTTTCTGTGTTTGTATTATGTTTTATGATATTTATAGAATTGCTTCCCTATCATGCATTGTTGTATATATGCAGGGGAAGTTGGGGGGTGTCCCGAAGGGAAGTTCATGATTCACAAATCATAACTATTATTCCATCAGATCGTAGCTTCATGAACTCAGATTATGATTACTATGCATCTACCAGTGCAAGAAGCTCAATGTATTGCCGTTCCGTGGCCATAATAGTGAGCGAACCTAAATAATTTCAGCATTTTTTTGTTTTCTTTAGTTAAAGAAGAATATTAATACATCTATCCTTGCGTCCAGTTCATGGCTGTCCTGGTTCTTCTTCACACACTGCCCATCTTTTTAAATTTGTCTGAGGATGATGAGCAGAATTCATTAACACTATTTGAGGTAACAATTTTATAAGACCATGCTTAGAATGGAAAGAATGAAAGAGAAAAAAAAAACATTTTTGCATCTATTTTTGAGCAACTTTCTCAGTCACTTTATGCTGCTTCTTTCATACTAGATGCTAGCTTTGGGGATTGCTGGAATAATTCTGCCAGTTATCATAGTGATCAGGGTAGTAATTGCTTTTCAATGCCGTCAGCATTATCAGGTACTGCTTTGTTGGCTGATTATTACAAAATTTATTTCTGAAAATGTTTCTAGTACCTCCTTTGCTGAATTACTGTTTGTATTGCTCTGTTGAGTGAGTTTTATTGTATTGCTTGATGCAGAAGAATGATTGCTTTGATACCAATTTACAGATCTGATGTCCATTTCATATAGGAACAGTCATTATTAATGTCAATTTGATGATATGCGGTTTTTTATTATCACCTTTTTTCTCTCAAAATCCCGAATATGATGGGGGGTTTAAATTCATTATGATCATAGGAACAGTCATTATTAACTTTTACTAGTAGGCTGATGTAAACATCAATGTATAAAGTGAGCCCTAGGCTTACAGGATACAAAGGTTGGAAAACACAAGTAGTGAATCAAAGTGAAATACACTGCACGTAACTGAAGCAGTAATCCATCCCTAAGAAGGCTATTCAAATGCACCTAAAGTAGTAACATCACGCTCATGTAGTTCTTCAATCAGCTTCAATGGAATTTCAAGAGTTCGAAATAGTGCCAAATTCCATTTGCAGTCTATGCCAAGCCATCCTGTAGTGTCTTCTGCAAGAAAATGGGCAAAGAGAAGACATGACGCGGGAGCCTACCGTGGATGCTGTCCTATCGCTGCTGGAGTACTGCGGATGCAGTATTGTAGCTGCTACAGTACCGCAGAAAATATATTGCGAGAGGCCCCAAAATAACCCCGTTTTTCTTTCTTATGCTTTCTTTCCTATTATCCTTCATTCTTTTTTAGTATTTTTTTATATATGTGTTGTATTAGGGTTTGTGAATGCAGTTTTTGGTGTGTTTTGTTTAGGACAGCTGCCAACGTCCATTGTTCTCCCCTCGAGGGCTGTATCTAACAGATTGTGTGATGCTCCAGCTGTATCTCTCTCCCGAGGTGGTGATTATGTCCCCCATCACTTTTTGACTCTTACCACATCGCTTACGGCCTCTCTGTCCTTATTGTAGCCGTCCGGACAACTTCATGTAGCTGTTTTCCCTGTAGTTCTCCCCTTCCCCCTGCTTTCCCCTCTCCTACTTTCGCTGTCGCAGCTTGCAAACTCTTCCACTTGCTGTTGACTGCCAGAATCTGCATAGTCGCTGTTGTTGTCCTCATCTCGAACTGTCGCGCCATGTCGATATCAGCTACGTGCTTGCTATCTGAAACCTGGGAAACCATCATATTTGTTGTTTTTTGTGTGCTGATCACCTCGTCCACCATCCCACCACCTTTCAACCCTCACCGACCCATCTCCACCACCCCTGATCTAACCCTAGTCACGTATCGTGTGTCGGGTGTGTTGTTATTTCCTATTTTCGTCTAGTTGGTTCTAATTTTCCTTTTAGTATCTGTGTTGTAATAGCCTGATCGACTTTCCAGTAATAATATTTGATTTTTCTATTACGATTTGGGTTAACTACGGTATCAAGACAACCTCACCCTCTCAACATCAAGAAGTTTAGGGAGACTAAAGAAGTCATTATATTTACACTCATTGAAATCATGAATTCCCGGGGCTAAAACTCGATTTTCACTCCTCAAATTTTCGAGAAAGAGATCATTAGAATTGCAACATATAAAAATTAGACACGTATCTTTTATGGAGAACAAACCCATCTTTATACCCATCAATTGATCATCTCCTGATAGCATCTGGTTTTTGGTAACTAAATTGACGATTATATTAATAGCCATCTTGAATGACATGGGAACGTCTAGACGGCTGTGAATCACGTCCCGGGATGGACCCAAGTGTCTGTTACGAACAAAGACTAGTCCAATGTGGTCCGGTTTAAGTTGTTTCACCTTTTGGGTGGATTGTCCGGCCCTATCAACTTTTTTTTTTTGTTTGGTTTAATTAGATTTAGGATTGTTTTATAGCTCTATATATTTGTTTGCTTTGGACCGTTGGGACAACTTGTTTTTTTTAATTGCATGTTGTTTTTTCCAGATTTCTCACCTTAGAAGTGTTGTATCCTTTATCTTCTTAAGTAGTGTGTCTGTAACTTGATTGGGGAATATGTGGTGGATCCTCCCTGGAGTTTGTGTCACGCCAACATGTCATCAAATGTCTTTTTCTTATTGTTCTCATACAGGAAAGCCACCATCGACAACGTTCTCTTGCTGTTTTTAGTTGAGGCTGTAGCCTTTGACGTCCGCACTCCACTTAGCTAGTGTCGGCCTTGCGTTCTGACTATCTTTCTCACACAAAACAACGATTATCCTCCAATTTATTTCCCAAATCCTTTTTTATCTCAAAACATTTGACCCTTAAACACATTCTAGGAATTCTAGAATGATGTCATATGGTATCAAAGCCTGACATATCCTAATTTTTTATGGATTTGTTTTCTCCCCACTCTCAAATCTAGACTTCACATAACCTAACCTAATACCCCCACCAAAAAAATCATCCCTACACCCTCCATACCCTAATTCCAACCGTAAACCACTCCTTATTTGTTAGTTGAAATCCTAATTGGGAGAAAAGTGAAACCATGCCGCTGAGGAGAAACGTGCAAAGAGGTATCTAAAAGCTCATAATAGAAGACATGCAAAGGAAGATCCTTCAATTGCAACAAAGACTTGTCTTTGAGATAGGACAAATTGGATAAATCACCCATAACCATAATGATGACTCGCTAGAGTGAGAGGAAGAAGTTAATATTTTTCATTAAGATGTTTCTAGTGATGAAAAATCAATATCTGATAATTGTCATTGAATACTAGATGAGGGCCATGACTTTGAAGCAAATATCAACCCATCGGATTTTGATGGACATATGAGTTTGCATGAATTTATTGAGTGGTTACAAACAATAGAACAAATTTCTGAATACAAAGACATTCCTCAGTAGAAAAAAAGTTAAATTGGTAGCCATCAAACTAAAAAAAACAGGTCATTGTGGTTGGAAAATTTAAAACACCTTCTCCAACGTGAGGGAAAATGTAAGATTATGACATAGGGAGATGCAACACAAATACATTCCTTTGTATTACGTGCATGAAATGTTTTTAAAACTACACAATTTTCACTAGAGATATACTTCCATGGAGTAGTACACGGCAAAATCTGATAAGCTTATACTGAAATGTGAATTAGTGGGGCTAGAGGNTATAATTATTTTAAAAATATCATAAATTATATATTTTTTTTTTATTTAATTTTTTTTATTTCGAACAATAACGATTCCAACACGAACGAACGCATCACTATTCATGTTTGGTTCGTTTAGCAAACCGAAAGAAAAAAGTTGTTCGTGTTCGTCTCGTTTGCTTATCGAACGAATCGAACACGAACGCTCTAGCGAATCAAACACGAACTGTTCGCGAACAACGAGCTTTTTTGACAGCCCTAGGTTAGGGGGCATCTCTAACTAGAGATATTTAATTTTCAAGTTAATAGTCTCTATTTTAGTATAAAAATTATAATAATTAAAATACTCATCAGATAAATACAAAACTTATTTTGGTAGGTTCACTGTGGTCAGAAGAGCCTAGAAAATATATAAATTTGGTTTAACTCATTCAAAATAATCCTAATTATCATCAACCCTAAAAATGAAGAGAAAACTAATTTGGAGTAATTATAAATGTAAATGACATGAAAATCTTTCTCCACTATAACTTAATTTTAGAGGAACTCCCTATAAAAATTTCAAGTTAATTGGAGTTAATTTGATCACTGAAATGAATTTTTAAGATAAAATGACATTTTTGATTTTAAAATAATCATAATAATTAAAATATAATTCAAAAAATCACCAAATTGATTTTGGGAGTTCCTTATGACTAGAGGAACCTATGAAAAATAAAATTGGAATTAAAAGGAACACTTCATGTTTAAGCTACTTTTGAGTATTTAAATGAATAAACTTAATTGAAAATCATAAAAATCATAAAATTTTGAGAACACCTTAAAATATCACGTTTGATATCCTAATCATGCAAAACCAATTAAAATAATTTTCCAAATTTTCTAAGTCAACATATTAATTTTAAAAGGCTTAAAATGATTTTTTCTAATTTTTCACTAAAATAATTTTAATAATTAAAATAAAAATCACAAAAATAGAAAAACTTGCTTCTTTGGGTTTTCTAGGCTCAAAGAGATATAAGAAAAATATAAAACTTAATTTTCCATTTAAATATTATTTTATATTTAATTAATACTCAAAAGAAACAAATAATTTTAATAATTAAATTAATTTTTTAAAAACCATGAAAATTGGTCCAAGTGGTCCTCTAACCTAGGTGAACCTCCAATAATTTTGTTAAGGATAGAAGTTTTATTTTGATTGAGTTATTAAATTTTTCATTGAAAATCCCTATTTTTGCATTAAAAATAATTATAAAATTAAATAAATTCAGAAAAATTATATTTTCTCCTTTGATGTTTTAATTAACCCATGAGTGAGGTACATAAAATTTTCAAGTCATTTGAGTCTAATTTAATGAATTATGGGGTGTTAAGGCCTTTAGGGCAAAAGGGTAATTTTGGAATTTAAGGCTTAACTAATATTTAGGTTTAACCAAAGGACTAAAAGGGGAACAATTGATCTTAATTGATATGTTTTGATGATTGGAATATATAAGGGGTAAGTGGTAGAAACCAATTCCATTTTGGTCTTATAAAGGATAAATTTGTAATTTCTTAAAAATTAATGAAATTTGGAAGAGTCTTTAAATAAGGAGATACTACGGTAAGGGGCTTTATTTTGGAAGATCATAACTCACTAATTTTAAGCCCAAATTAATGGTTTTAAAATGATTTATAATTCCTTATAAGGATTAAGAATATAAATATTGAAAACCCTTTTTCTTAAAATTACAAATCTACCCATTTAATCTTAAGGGCTTAGTAGTGAACTAGGTTTAATCAAAATTTTGTCTAATGAGGTTTAGAAAATAACTTATAAACAATTTAAAACCTTTTAAAATATTGCAAGCCCATTCTTTAAAAATCAAATTAATTAAATTCCTTAATTGAGTTGAGTTGCCCCCAAGGGTCTTTATCCATATAATTCATAAGTGAGATATCAAGTGAAAATTACTCCACTTAAGGGATAATTAAGACATCAAATGCATTAAGCATAAGGGTATTAATTGGATGACCTATATAGAAAATATGATAAAACCATAATGAACTCAAGATAACTCTGAGGACCATGAAATGTCTAAGGTATAACCCAAAACTTCTTCATGATCCTTTGGAAATCTTGAAGGACGTGTGAGCTTATCATAATTTGCTTAATGGAATCATGCTTAAAATTTAAATACATCAAGATAAAACATAGGATTTGGTAAGCACATTTTAAGTTAGTACTTCCTACTTTTTTATAAAGCATGTTTTAATTTCTGCAAATTTATATATGTGTGTGCTTTGCAAGTACTGAAGTTTCAGGTGGAGGAACGAGAAGACTCGTTAGGTACTTTTTTATAGTTTACAATACTTTCTTTTCTTGTACTTTCTACACTGTACTTTTATGCTTACAAATTTACGTGTTAAACAACGTTGTCACCCTGCATGAAACCTAAAATCTTTAGGATAGCCACAAAACTGAAACCAAAATCAAAACTAAAATCAACCAAAATAAAATTCACCGCCACAACGTTTAAAATATAAGACAACTCAAACTTTAATCACAAACATCACAAAACAACAGTTGCAACAAAATTTAGACGTCTCTATCAGATGGTCGGGAATCCATCAAAGGAGGTAACTTACTGTTGCTAACGAGATTTCCCTTGGTCTAAATGAAAATATGGAACTCATTAAATTGAGTTTAGTGAATTCATTTGGACTAAATGAATCAGATAGAAAATAGTGGTACCGGAACGAGGGAACCGTAGGATCCTAATCGGTGTCACTCTAATCAACTTTAATATGTCACATAATATTTAAATGAACATAACCAAAGGGACATCTGATTTGACATCATAACTCAACACATTAGAAAACTTAAACTTGCTACAATGAGGAGCTTGAAGATAGCATCGTGGGCAGCATGACCATCTTCAGCAGCAAAACATGTCTTCATGAGCTAAACCATCCCTTAGAATTAAATAACAAATCCATAGGAATTTGAGATTTTTTGCTTATGCAACATAAATCCTCAATTTATCTTTAGGCCTTTGTATAGCTCTGCTATACAATTTAAGCCCTAACCTGCTTTAGGATTCCGAGACCCAAACTCTCACATCTTCCAGGCTATTTGTGTGATCGTTTCACACTAATATAAGCCCTAATTAATAAAATTGACAGGATGAAACATTCAATAATTCTAATCTCTAAAATTGAATTCAAACCATAGGATAGCTTGGGAAGTCACCGAAGTGCTCCTTCGGATCTCTGACATCCTTTTGTTCTTCCTCCTTTGGATTCTACAAAAAAATGTTCCAAACTTGAGTTATTCCCATTCTACACCTCTTTGTCCTATTTTGTTAAAAATTCCTAATCCTTTGGCCTCTTTGAAGATAATTTTCCCTGATTTTTATCGAGAGTTTTCTTCGGTAACTTCGGTTAGCTAAGATGTAATTAACTATAGAGGCTTGCCCTTTTAGAAAACATTTCTGAACCCATCTTAATATAAACCCTATTTAATTCTTTGTCTTAAATAGGGTAAATTTTTGGCTTATAAATAAAATAATTTTTTCGCAAACCAAACGGATGTCATATGTTTCTTAGTTTATTTGATCGAGTCTCATCTTCAAGTCTTGTGTTTACCTTTCTGGGTAAATATATAACTTGAGGTGTAGCACTCTTTGATTTAAACTATGAAAGATATGAAATCAATTTGATTTTATATTTTTCTTAATATATATATATATATATATATNTATATATATATATATATATATATATATGAAAGAGCAACTCGTGGCTCCCTACGCGTTAAAACTCAAAAAGGTTACAAAATAAGGGAGGGATAGTGGATCCCCAGCTAAAAAGTAAAAATATATTATAGTCCTAGGGGTTCCAAAATCCACAGTACAACGTAACGCAAAAAAATAAGGAAAAATGAAAAGGTATATCAAAACTAAAAAACAAGTGACCCAAAAAAGATAAGCTTCAAGCAGCTTCAACCAATCCTTTCCTGCGCAAAAGAAAAAATTACACCGTCTGGAAGTCGTTGCAATAAATGCCTTAGAAATGACGACCTGCAGCCAAAAAAGCCTCACAGATTGCCTCAACAGCATCAGCAAAATAATAACAAAGATTAGAAGGAGGTCAAACCGAAAAATCATAAAACCCATAAATAAGAGTTAGTCTTGAGATAATGCTTCCAGCAGCCATAGTGGAACTAACCAAAAAATTACATACGGCAAAAATTCTAATCCACTCATAAGAAACACTCCATAAACAAAATCAAAACACTAAATATCTAGATGATGGTAAAAATGTAAAATGAAGAAAACATCCCCCAGGAAGAGCTAATCCACGCCATATCCAAATAGCCTTATCCAATTGTGCTTCCAGAAACATAGCCAAAACTAAATAAGGAGGTGGTGGTATAAATGTAAAGCTAAGACTGCATCCCCCAAGAAGTCCAAAAATCCTTAGCCAAATCCACACCATATCCACACAACCATAAAGAAAATTGCTTCCAGAAACATAGTCATAACCAATAACTAAATATAGAAATGTTGGTATAAATTTAAAACATTGAAAACATCCCCTAAGAATAACTAAACCATATCCAAATAGCCTTATTCAATTGTGCTTCCAAAAAACGAGCCAAAACCAAATAAAGAGTTGGTGGTATAAATGTAAAACATTGAATGCATCCCCCAGGAAGTCTAGCCAAACCAAAAATAATATTGAAAGGAAAATGTCATAGAAAGAATAGTTAAAAAACACTATTCCTTCCCATAAAAAAAATCAATTTCAAAGTCAGGCATTAACATCTAAGGTAAGGAAAATCAAGCAGATCACCATTCAAAAGAGTGCGAAGATGCGACATGGGTAAAGTGCCATAGCTAATATTAATAGAATTCCTGACCAAACGAGCTAACCAATTAGCGGGAGAGTTGCCTTCTCTGTAGATGAAAGACAAATGAAAAACTAAATTGTATCAATGTATATAATCTCGAATTCGATTCATACTAGCAAGCAAATCCCATCAAGGCATAGCGATATTGTAGAACTTATCTATAAGCGTTTGTTAATCCGTTTCAAAAATGATTTTAGTAAATTTAAGATGAGCCCCAACCTAAGCAGCTAAAAGAAAAGCCTAACTTTCAGCCTCCAAAAGAGAGGCGGCACAAATCAGAGAAGCAAAATAATAAAGACACTGCCCAAAATGATTCTGAAGGATCCCACCCGCACCAGCCACGTTGGAGATCCAATTGCCATCCATATTAAATTTAACCCAGTTCGTAGGTGGGAGTTATCATCTGAAGATGGTCATCCTACCCACTTTAGATTGTGTAATATCACCCGACAAAGATAAAGAACGGCAGGATCGTTTGAAATGAGCCAAAATGTTATAGACAGTAATATAAGGAGCCAACAAATTTTTACCACACTTAGCTTCATTCCTCGCCACCCAAATGAACCAAAGAAAAATAAGGGGAAGCCAACGCAAATTTTTATCCATAAAAATAGCAATTTTCCAAGTATAAAGATAATCTTCAATAGAAGAAGACGTAGGCCATTTTATCTTGAAATGGTTACTCAACATATTCCAAATATCAACAGCAAAAGGACAAAGAAAAAATAGATGCACAACCGTTTTGGAGTCCTTTTTACCAAAAAAAAATGTTGAGACACCCTTTTTAAACCTTTAAGCTTCAAAATATCATCTAAAGGAAAAAAATTAAGATAAAATCTCCATAAGAAAAAAGAAATAGAATGAGAAATAAGCATGTGCCAAATAGCTTGACTCCACCTCCAATCACAATAAGGATAGATATTAGTATAAAGCATTTTGGTGGGGGATAAGCCAACAGTAGTTTTCCATAGGGGAGTGTCCTTCATAGTATTCATTATGGGAAGTTTAGCAATCTTAGTCACCTCATGCGCAATTAAGTTTATTGACATCCCAATTACCCTAAAGCCAAAGATCTGAAATGATTAAATCAGGCGAGGTACCTTGCCTCATCATAAGATTGTCACCCAGCCCCCATTGATCATGCCAAATTTACCCTCACCAATGTCCTAAAAAATAAAATTATGGGCCAACGTTCTCGCTTTAAGAATAGCTTTCCAAATTCTAGAATCACCAGCCTTCCATTGAACAACAGATGGATGATGGTAAGAGCAATATTTATGATAGAGGAATTTAGCCCATAAGGAATCATTGGAGTGAAATTTAAGTCAAAGCTTGCACATATTAATACTGGAGATTTGATTAATACTTTTGAGCCCTAACCCTCCAGAAAAGATAGGCTTGTAAACTCTATGAAAAGAAGTCCAATGCTTATTAGAATAACAACCCAACTAGAGAAACTAATTTAAAAGTCTCTCAAGAGGAAGTTGAGTGCTCTTCTTGAGATTAAGAGTTTGCAAGGTGTACAAAGGAAAACTAAATAAAACACTTTTAGGCAATGTGATGCAACCCCGATTAGAGAGAAAGATATTCCTCCAATCATCAATTTTATTTTTGATCCTTTCGACCACCTCATCTAATTGGGTTTGCCTATGATGCCCTCTCAAAAGGTTGACCCCAAGATAATTAATAGGAAGGGAGGCGGAGTGAAAGCCAGAAAAAGAGATAGCCCAAGAGGCAATAGAGCTTTTAACATTCTTCCTAAAGAAAAAATTACATTTTTCTTTGTTAAACCGTAACCGAGAAGCTTGTTGAAATTCCTCAAGAACCCTCATTAACACCTTGATGGTAGATTTACTGCATTAGAGAAAAGGATAGGATCATCCACATAAACAAGATGACTAACAAGAATCGTGGACTTATGACTGTAGTGAGTGTACGACTTGTTAAACTACATATTGTTGAAAAGGCGAGAGAAGTAATCAAATGCAATGATGAAAATGATAGGGGATAAGGGATCCCCTTGCTTGATGCCTCTTCGGGCAGAGAAGAAACCGTAAGATTTGTCATTCACCATCACACTGTAGTGATTATTCTGAAGCCACTGTTGAATTAAGGAGATGAAATTATCGTGAAAACCACGAGCATGAAAAATGTTAATGATAAATTCCTAACTAATATAGTCAAAGGCCTTTTTAATATCAAGCTTAAGATCATATTACCGCCCCGGCATTTTTTATTAAGATCTTCAATAAGCTCTTAAGCAAGTAATATGTTATCAGTGATTTCCCGTCCCCTAACAAAAGCAGACTGATGAGAGGAGATGATCTTAGGTAACATAGGCTGAAGTCTAAAAAGCATCAATTTACTTAAAATTTTGGAAATGACATAGGTGAGGGAAAATAGGATGAAATTTATCCCAACTGGACTTATCATTACTCATAAGGATGAGCACAATCATGGAAGAAGTGAAATACTTCCCAGGAGCTTCCCCTCAAAAGAAACTTTGAACAGCAAGGATGACTTCTTTCTTGATAAGATCCCAACAAGAAAAATAAAAAGAAGAGGTAAATCCATCCTGACCCGAAGCTTTGTTGGCATTAATGTCCTTCAAAGCCAATAAAATTTCCTGCTTAGTGGGGACCTCACAAAGGGAGAAGGAGGATTCATGCTCATCTTAAAAAAGAGTAGTGTTGACCGGAGAAACCTAAGTGGTGGTCATAAGGAGATCCATGAAATAATCAACAGCGCTTTGACCAATATCCTTATCCTGAGTATAACAAGACCCAGAAGGGGAACGAATCTTAAAGATAGTATTAATGTTCTTCCTATGCTTAATGGAGGCATGAAAGTATTTTGTATTACGGTCCGCAGAGGAAAAGATGATATCATTAGCTTTCTACTAAAGAAAACTTTTCTCCAAAGAAATAGCTTCAAAAAGTTTAGAGTGGGTAGTGGCTAAATCATCGACATGTTGAGTAGAACAAATAACTTGTTCCTCAAGCTTGTCAACTTGAGCTTGAGCCTCCTTAACCTTCCTGTGAACATTACCAAAAACATTTAAATTCCACTTACATAAATGCGCAACAACCTTTTTATGAAGCTGCCACAGGTTGAACCAAGGATTACCAACACAATCAGCATTCCAAGCTTGTTGCCCAAGATTTAAAAAAGTCTCATGAGTGGTCCAGATGTTAAGGAATTTAAAATGATAGGTGGAAGGCTTAACAGTGAATGCAAGGGATAATAAGATGGGATTATGATCATAGGTAGCATGATTTAAATGGCTAACTTTAGCGACATGAAAGTGATTAAGAAAATATTGATTGCTAAGAAAACAATCAAGCCTCTAAGCAAGTGATCCCCGCCTCCAAGTAAAGGGTGGACCAGTAAAACCCAGATCAAATAACCCAGCCTCATTAATTTTATCACAAAAATGATTGATACGCGAAGAGTTACATCTCCCNGAAGCTGCCACAGGTTAAACCAAGGATTACCAACACTATCATTATTCCAAAATTGTTGCACTAGATTTAAAAAAGTCACATGAGTAGTTCAGATGTTAAGGAATTTAAAATGATAAATGGAAGGCTTAAAAGTGAAAGCAAGTGATAATAACATGGGATTATGATGAAAGGCAATATGATTTAAATGGCTAACTATAGAGACATGAAAGTGATTAAGGAAATATTGATTGCCAAAAAAATGATCAAGCCTTTGAGCAAGGGATCCCCACCTCTAAGTAAAGGGAGGACCAGTAAAGCCCAAATCAAATAACCTAGCCTCATTAACTTTATCATAGAAACGATTAAATGTGAAGAGTTGCATATCCCTCCTCCTCTTCTTTCAGAAGGCTTTATAATCATATTAAAATCTCGCCCAACCAACCAATTATCAGTAATAGTGTCCCCCATCATAGCAAGTTTCTGCCATAGATAGTATTTATCCTGGAGAAGAGAGCTAGCATAAATAAAAGTGGCCCAAACAGAATAGATATCATGCTTAAAATGAAGCAAAACAAATTGATTGTCGTCCTCAAAAATANCCTCCTCTTCTTTCAGAAGGCTTCATAATCATATTAAAATCTCCCCCCACCAACCAATTATCAGTAATAGTGCCCCACATCATAGACAGTTTCTGCCACAGATAGTATTTATCTTGGAGAAGAGAGCTAGCATAAATAAAAGTGGCCCAAGCAGAATAGATATCATGCTTAAAATGAAGCAAAACAAATTGATTGTCGTCCTCAAAAATCGTGAGATCAATATTGTGTTTCCAAAAAATCCAAATTTTGTTGTTTCTACAATAAAAGAAACCATAACACTTAAAACTTCTACGAATACGATCTTTATTAGTAGAGACGAGAGGCTCCAGAAAAACATGTATATATATATATATATATATATATATATATATTGGAAAAATTAGCATTTTAAAATTTGAAAATACAAGACTGAATTGATCTCATATCCCCAGTAGTTTAAATAAACAAGCCTATCACCGCAAGCAATACATCCATCCCGAAGAATCGATACACTACTTATTGACGAGACTCGATTAAATAAACTAAAGAATTTATGACATCTCTTTAAATCGGCGAAAAATCATTTGNCCGAAGCTGGCGATGGGATTTCTATTTTGGTAGCCGCAGCTTCCAACGGGCAGCTCTCCAACCCAACAAAATAGTGCTGACAGTATGTGATATGATAATTTAAGTCTTAAGTGGATGTCACGTGGATAAGTAGAGAAATAAGGTATTTTTTATTTAAATAAATACATAAACTTTAAAAATACATATCTTGGTGTAGAAAAATCATAAAAATAAAATAAAAATACCCCTAAACTCAAAAAAATAGAGACAAACCTAGAAAAAATAAAATTTTAAAAAAATAGAAATTGTATCCGTAATGACCAACTTACACTTCTTCCGATGGCATGCTTCACCCATTTCTTTTTTGGGTAAGTACGGTCAACTCTTTTGGACTTCAGGACCTTCTATTAAACCACCTTTAAACAGGGAGGTTTAGGAGGCCGTTAAGGACTTTTTAATCTTTTTGTGTGGTTGGACCCCCAATAGGTGTTTTGGTGGACTAATTCTGCATGGGCACTGTGTGCCCTAAAATCGGTCCCGCACTGCATCTTAAACTTCACTTTCCCCTTCGAGCTTGATTTGCTCTATTACAAATTAAATAGGGTTATGTCGTGTTGCGCTTGCTTTTTTTTATTTAATTAAGTAAATCCTTCTAATTTTAAACTAATTTTACTAAATTTAAAACCCTTACAAATTAAAAATGAAACAAAAATTTGCTCAGTCCATGGATCGACCTTTGTTAACTCTTAGTGTTCTCACTAGAATTACAATGTATTTGCCAAATAACTAACCCTAGAGCTTTCTTTTTGAAGTTGCTGCAATGACGTTCCCAACGCTCACCTTTTCCTACAATTTTCCAACAAGCCACGATGCTCGCAATGTCGCTCCTACTATAAATTTTGGAGCCGGATTTGACAAACTTGAAGTCGTACTTAGAAAAGCCTCATTCGTTGTAATGAAGGTTTTCGCTCCGAAAGTTCAGGAGCCCTCTATTGAATTTAACCTGAACTGTCCCTAGGAATTCCCTTCTTGCAAGAAGGTGAAAACTACTACTCCCCTAGCACATGCCAAGTCTGTTGTCCCCTTTTCTGCTAAAGGAAAGGAGATTATGATCGTAGAAGATGAAACTGAGGAATTTACCATCCCTCTGTCAGTGTTTGAGACTGGTTTGAGTTCAAAGCCTGCACCATTGACTTGATCACAGAGAAAGAACCGCAGTTGAAAAGCTCGGAGGGTAGCTAAGGCCCAAATCTCATAAAGAGTACCAGATGACGAGTTTCCTCAAGAGGAGGGATTTGAATTACATAAGACCTCTCCACTCCTGGAAGGGAGTAGGTTCCACCCGTTGATAAATACTAATGGATATGAGAGCATTCAAGAAATCATTGCTACTTTACCGACATTTCACGGTCAGAGTGAGGAGAGGGAGAAGCCCACTCCTATCACTAAAGTCCACACAGTGTTTCAAAGATTGGCCACTAAGGAAGGATGTTCAGTGGTTGAATTACTTAAGTAAATGGGAAGTGTGGTATCCTCCCAAATGAAGAAAGAAATTCTTAAGGATGTCAGGAATGCCCGATAGTCCCACAAGTCAACGAAATTTTTACCAACACATATTCTCGTCAGATTCCGTCTGGGAAGCCGAATTGACGCTATCGTTACTACTACAGATTTTGTTACCTCTGCCATTCTAAGGTTTGCAGGATGTCGATCGGTTAAGTCACGTTTGGGTCCGAGGATTCAACCAATTGTTACCCATAAGAATGCCTCGAAGAGGGAAAACATGAAGAAATTACCCGATATTATGTATGGTTTGCACCGTGGGGGGCATACTTCTCTCCGACATGTCGATGCCTCTGTTGAGATATCTTGTCTCAAAACATCATCGTCGAGAAAGAAAGTGTGGGTACCCAAAGTTGCCATACCAATATTGTCTAGTGCACCCGTAGGACAGGATAGTGGAATGAAGCAAAAGTTTGAAATATCTACTATAGAATTTGATAAATAAGTGAAGGATGTTCAGGAAAATCCTCCAGATCTTAAGACAATTCAGGAGGCAATGATTGAAGGAAAATTCAAAAAGCTGAGGGCTGAGATCTCCGAGCTAGCTAAAGAACATGGTGTAACCATTAATGATGATGAGGAGGATTTTGATTTCAATGATTATTTGGATCAAGACATCATGGATATTCATGTCATCGAGACTAGAGTCGCTTTGTTAGCGTGTGATACCCAACCTCTCGTCAAAGGGAACGCCGCGGATGATTCGTGCAGGCCTATTTTCTTGAGGGATGAACAGATCAGTCAAATGGAAAATTGGATGGATGAGATGGCTTCCACCATGGCCGCCATGGCTACAGTTAATGGTCAATTCCAGTCACAGTAGGTAGCTTCTCCAGGGGTTAACCAGCCTGAAATAATCCATATTACTGATGAAAGAAGAGAATTTTCTTATGCTAATGGAGAGGATCAGCAAAACAAAGATTCCTCAGCAAATGTCATGCCTGAGAAGGATACTAAAAAATTAGTCAAACAACAAGTTTGAGAGGCCTTAGCCCAATCTAAGGGTGGTGCGTTACTTTCAAGGGGTAGACCTTACCCAAAAGAGTTTGATGTCGTACCATACCCTAAGGGTTTTGTGTCACCAGACTTCGAGATATTCGACAGGATTGGGAATCCCAAGCAACATCTAGCACATTTCCGAGCCAGTTGTGGAAACACAGGAGATAATGAAGCCTTACTCTTCAGACAGCTCGTCAGTAGCCTGTCAGGAATTGCTTTTGATTGGTATGCAAAGTTACCCAATGGATCAGTGAAGACCTTTGTCGAGTTAGAACAGATGTTTATAAAGAGATTTGTTGGAGCACGACAGCATGGTTCTATTGGAGATCTCATAGTGGAGAAGCAAAGACACAATGAGACTCTAGTGGATTATATCTTGAGGTGGAGAAACCTTAGCATGAAGTGTGAACCTCAACTACAGAAAAAACATGCGATTGAGATTTTAGTCAAAAGTACACATGGGTTAGTAACTTTCATGCTCAAGGTACTCACCATCAAATCCTTCGAGAAATTGTTAAGCAAAGCCAACAGTTTACAAGAAGAAGTTAAACATATGGATTCTCAAGAGAAAACAGATAAATCTAGGACAATCAGAGCATTTGAGAAAAGGTCCGGGATAGTGGCAGCTGTCGATAAAGGAAAGCAACCAATAAAGATACAAGCGGGGAATTCTTATCAAAGTTCCAAGAAACCATTACAGCATGCTCAGCAGCAAACACAAAAGTATGGACAGTCTAGCCAACAGTCATACCAGGGAGGACTGTACCGAGTAGAAGGTAAAACAGGTCCGACTCTTTCAGAATGAAGGAAAAGTGTATTCTTTCAAAGATGAGGTTGTGTCAAAGATGTTCAAAAATTTAATGAAAAAGCCAAAGTTCAGATTGTCAGAACCAAAGAAGCCTGAAGAGGTTGATAAGAAAGAATATCCCAATTTTTGCCCCTACCACAGGATGTTGGAACATACAATAGAGGGTTGCTTTATTCTTAAGGATTGCCTGGAGAGGAATTACAAAGAAGCAAATATAACAATCCTAAAGGAATATTTGAAAGATCCTGAAAAGGGTTCTGTAAATATGATTTCGGCCGAGCCAATTGTCCCAATAGATCCATATGCAGAAAAAGACGGATGGAGCACAGTTTGGAGCAAGTCATCCAAGAAAATACTGGGTCAGATTCAGACCGCTTCAGTTCAGGTGGTCGTTCAGAGTCTACAACCTGCTCGGCCCAAGTTGGAGATTTTGCCAGAAAAGTCACCTCAACCGGAAGAGGAAAAAAAAAAAGAGCAACGTCGTGAAGATCAATAGCACAGGGGGTAGGATAGGAGCTGCCTCTATTAGATTGGTTGTCTCGGATTCAGGGAAGAAAATCCTCAAACCCTTGACCATGTATGATTATATTTTTCCCCACCGGGGTATTATGAATATAATGATTATGATTTTGGCTACGTTTTGGTTGTTTCTAATGATAACGTAACTGACTTTATTTGATCTAACTCCGATCTCAATCTTCAAATCGATCCTCAAATCGTACTTGAGTCTGATAAAATCATTAATGAGAATGAAGAAGACATCGACAATATCAGTTACAATAGTACTGAGAGTGAGGAGCCAGTCCTCGAGTGCCACGCTGTACTGCTTGCTATCAACTTGGATCTCTCCAATGAAGAAGGAATACCAGAAATGTTGCCTACAACATCTCAGGAAGAAGAAATTTTAAAAGTGAATCTAAGGAGCGGGAAAGTATTACCCTTGAGGTCAGCTCCAGTTGATAAAGGAAACCAAATAGTCACTCAAGAAGAGCTACCTCCACCTCCGCCAGTGGAAGAGTGATATACCAAAAATATATGTATTTTTAGACCCATATTTTACACTCATTTTTGAAGATATTACACTTTAATGGAAGGTATTTTTTATGTTTTCTTGAAGGTTGTTGAATTTTAGGACTTGGAGAAAAAAGAAAGCAAAAAAGGATGAAATTTAGAGTCAAAATGAAGAAGTTAAAAATTTGTTCAGCTCCGACAGTTTTTTACTTTAAGAAATGGATAGTGAAGTTCAGAATCATTAAAGGCTATCCAGATATAGTAATCCTCATATAAAAAAGGGAAAAAGAAAAAGAAAAGAAAAGAAAAAGGATTGAAAATGATCCTGAAAAGAAAAGAAAAGAAAAGAAAAAGATAATGTGGGGAGAAGCTTGAGGAGATGCCTAATTAAAAATTGGCTTCACTTGAATCAACTAAAACAAGAATGCTTGGCTACATTTTCTAAACTTATATTTGAGTATTAACTTATTTAATAGTAAAATTTCATGAAGTTCTTTTTCATATGAATACTCTAAGTGGCTTTAATATGACAATTTGTAATTTTTCTTGAAAAGAATAGAGAATCAGAAATCTTAGACTGAATTATTGGATATTCTTATACCTTTAGTATTAACTGAAGTTGTTTTGAATTTTTTTTAAGTTATAATATTATGTTCAGTGGACTAAAATATGAAAATCTAGAAGTTAAATTCTTTAACATAAGTCATATTTTTAGTAGTAAATGAGTTACTTGAGGACAAGTAACATGTAAGTTTGGGAGATTTTGACACACCAAAAATATATGTATTTTTAGACCCATATTTTATACTCATTTTTTGTGATATTGCACTTTAATGGAAGTTATTTTTCATATTTTCTTGCAGGTTGTTGAATTTTAGAGCTTGGAGCAAAAATGAAGCAAAAAGGAATTTGAAGTAAAAATGAAGAAGTTGAAAATTTATTCAGCGCTGATGGTGTCGTTTAACAGAGAGCAGCGAATTAAATTGCAGACCATTGTCGCTGATGGCGCCAGTGTCAATTCAAACCCTGTTTCTAGAAAATTCAACAAATTTAGATGCTTTTTGAAGAGTTTTTGGATGCACCTATTGGAGAACCCACTCTAGGCTCTATTTGGAGCCAAAATTGATCAAAAAATTCACTCCTTTTTCATCATTTCTTGCCTCAATTCAATCTCTTACACACCATGCACTTTTCCATCTTCATTCCACCACCATTTTGGAGTCTATTAGTGATTTTTCTTTAAGAATTTAGAGTTTTTGTGTTGATATTAAGTGTGAATTCTTCTCTAAGAGTGTTGGAGAAGGAGAAAAGTGAGAGATTTCTTCTTCCTACATTTCCTAGGAAAGGCTGCAAGGGATTTGCTTTGAGAAAGAGTTTCATATAAGTGTTGTTTGTTTATTAGTGTTGTATGAACTTTCTTTTATATATAAAATTTCTGTTTTGTTGTATCTTTCTCATGAAGTCTAAGTAGTTTACTTTATTTTTCTCCCTACTCTGAGATATAGTGAAATGAAGAGATAATATGGATGTGTCAATGTTAAAATATAAAATAAATTGTGATGATTTTTCAACTCCAAACTTAATTTACTTTTTGATCTAGCCAATTGAATTTTTAAAATTTGTTGTGAAACATATAATCCGGAAAATGGAGTATAAGTTCTACAATAGAGTGAGGATCACATTTGATTCCATGAAGGAGAATTTCATTCATGGAATTAAGTGCAAATAATTAGGGAAACATACATTATTGGCTGTAGAATTGGAGATTTTAGGGTGACAGACTAAAATCCCCAATTCGGTCTTAGTGTTTAAAGAATTAAAGCGAGAGTTAGCCTTCAGGTGAAGAGAAGTGGGAGCTATGGAGTGGGAGCCAGTATCCTCTCAGCCTAGCCACGGATTTAGGGGCTAAACCTAAGATTAGCCAATGATTTTCTATAACACTGTATCAGGGTAGAGAATTAAAACTGCTCCTATTTGACACAATACATATTAAAACTATTTATCTCATCTCATTTTATCAAAATCTCATTGTAGTAGGAAATATGTTTTTTTCACATAAGAAATCTTCATCACTTAAACATAGTTACATAGTTTAATAGTTTAGTAGTTATTGTTTAAACTTTGCACTACAGTTTTGCTAGTAGTTAAATAATTTAGTTCTGATAATATCTCAACATTTGAAATTAGTGATAGTATTTTTGTTTTAATTTATGTAAATTTTCTAGTTAATTCATCATTTTAAATTTAAATCTTCCCCGTTGGATCGATATTTGGGGCTTAAATAGAAAGTTATTTATTACTTGATAACGATACATATACTTGCATAGAATCCCAACATAAATTGCTTAAATTTCTTATTCATAAACTATTGCATCATGCTTTTGGTACCGTTACATAGCGAAGTCAACTTTATATATTTTGCACAACTATATTTTCTCGGGATCAAGTTTAACGGTAAATTAAATAGATTTTGTAAATTAGGAAATTTAGAGATAATATAACTATAAAAAAATTAATAAAAATATTAAATTAAAAAATTAAAAAAATCCAAAATCCAAAAATAAATATATTTTTATTTGAAGTTATTTTTAAGAAAATTTTTCTTTGCTTATTATATTTGTTTATGCGAAATATTGGATCTAAAGGTTTAGTACCTTACGATTCAGAATTGGAATGTACTATTAGAAAAATTCAAAAATAACAAAAAAATTAAAAATTTAAATGAAATGGCGAATAACTTAGATAATCAAATAAATGAATATCGATAAAGACCTTTAAAAGATTATGCTAATCCAACAGCAGATGAACTTCACTTGACTATTCAAAATTCTGATGTTGCTACTAATTCATTTGAAATTAAACATACTATTATCCAAATGGTACAAAATAATCAGTTTGGAGGAACACCTACTGAAGATCCTAACTTACATTTTGCTAGTCTTCTTGAAATTTGTGCTACTTTTAAATATGACGGAGTGTCTAATGATGTTGTTAGACTTAGAATTTTTTCTTTTCTATTAAGGGAAAAAGATAAAGCTTGGTTAAATTCATTAGCACCTGGATCTATCAGAACTTGGGGAGAACTATCAAAAAATTTCTTGGCTAAATATTTCCACCCTCGAAAACTGCTAAGCTTAGAAATGATATTACATCTTTTTGTACGTTTGAAGGGGAATCGAATATAAAGCTTGGGAAAGATTTAAAGATATTCTTAGTAAATATCCACACCATACTTTACCAGATTGGTTAATAATTTAAACATTTTACAATGGAGTAGTAGGATCACTTAGATATTTTATAGATGTTGCTGCAGGTGGATCACTAATGTCAAAACATTTTGATGAAGCATACTCTTTAATTGAAGAAATGGCTACTGATAATTTTTAATGGCCCTCTGAAAGGGTAAATCTTAAGAGAGTAGCTAGTATTCATGACTCTGATGCAATTTCTATTTTGGCATCTCAAATTGCTGCTATTTTGAAAAGATTGAACAAATTGGAGTGAACTATTATCAAATACCCCAAGTATTAGAGGAAAATTCAATAGGACAGATAATTGATACTCAATCATCTTATGAAACTTTGAATGCTATAAGTAATCAAAATAACAATCCCTATTCTAACTATTACAACCCTGGATGGAAAAATCACCCTAATTTTTGTTGGAATAATTATAACAATTTCGTGAATCCCTCCAAAAATTTGAATAACCAAGGAAATCTTAATTATCGACATTTTTATCCTCCTGAATTTAACTCTAACCTTAACCAACAAGTTAAGGGAAAGAAGTTGATAATGGAAGAAGTAATGTTTAATATGGGAAATTAAATACAAAATTAAGAGGTTGCTATTAGAAATATTGAAAATCAATTAGGACATATTGCTACTGCACTTAGTAACAGAATTTCAGTAATTCTTCCGAGTACTATGGAAGTTAATCAAAAAGATCAGAATAAGGAGCAAATTAAAGCTATTAAATTATGAAGTGGAAAGGAAGTTGAAATAAGAATTCAAAGAGAAACTGAAGTTGATGAAGAGAAGGAAGAAATGGAAAATGACCACAATGAAAATGAACAAACATAAGTTCCCTTAGAAAAACCATTACCTCTATTTCCTTAGTAGAAGAATAAAGATAAACAATTTACAAAATTTTTGGAAATCCTTAAGAAGTTAACGATATAAAATGAACAAACACAGAGCCCTGTAGAAAAACCATTACCTCTGTTTCCTCAAAGACTAAAACAAAAGATAAATAATTTACAAAATTTTTGGAAATCCTTAAGAAGTTAACGATAAACATTCCTTTTATTGAAGCTTTGGATTAAATGTCAAGTTATGTGAAATTTATGAAGGATATACTAAACAAGAAAAAGAAGTTTACACATCACGAGACTGTTACACTCAGTGAAGAGTGTAGTGCTATTATTCAGAAAAAGCTTCCTGAAAAATTAAAAGATCCTAGAAGTTTTATTATACCTTGTGTTATTGGTGAAAAGTTTTTTGGAAAAGCCTTATGTGATTTAGGAGCGAGTATCAAACTTATGCCTCTATTGATCTTTAAACGCTTAGATTTGGGAGAGATTTCCCCGACTACTGTAACTCTTCAGTTAGTTGATCGATCAATAACTTATTTAAAAGGAGTTATAGAAGATGTATTAGTTAAAGTGGATAAATTTATTTTCCCTGTAAACTTTATAGTATTGGATATGGAGGAATATAAGGAAATTCCTATTATTTTGGGAAGACCATTTCTTGCAACAGGGAGAGCTGTAATAGATGTGCAAAAAGGTGAATTAATAATGAGAGTTAACGATCAAGAAGTAACATTTAATATTGCAAAAGCTATGAAATATTCTGCAATAGAAAAAGATAATGAATGTTTTAGAATGGAAGTTACGGATTATCTGAGTAATCAGAAATTTAAGAAAGAGTTTGAAGACAAATTAAGGCAATGAGAATTTTTTAAAAACAAGGGAGAAATAATAGAAGAAGATTTAAATTATATTCAGACAAATTTAAAACATTAGATTTGTTGGAAAATGATAATAAAAATCTTATTCCTTCAAGTATTAAAGCACATGAACTTGAATTAAAAATATTACCTACCCATTTAAAATATGTGTTTTTAGGAAAGTCATCTACATTGTCTGTTATTTTATCTTCTGAATTAACTGAAATTCAAGAACAAAAATTAATAGAGATGTTAAAAAGATATAAAAAGGCTTTTGGATGGACTTTAGCAGATATTAAAGAAATTTGTCCTTCAATTTGTATACACAGAATTCTATTAGATGAACAATACAAACCTAAAGCTGATCCTCATAGGAGATTAAACCTATAATGAAAGAAGTTGTTAAAAAAGAAATCTTAAAATGGTTAGATGCTGGAATTATATATCCTATTTCAGATAGTAATTGGGAGAGTCCAATTCACTGTGTTCTGAAGAAAAGAGGAGTGATCGTTGAAGAAAATGAGAAAAGTTAATTAATTTCAATAAGACAAGTTATTGGTTGGTGAATTTGTATTGACTATAGAAAATTAAAATGGCCACGAGGAAGGATCACTTTCTTTTACCCTTTCTAGACCAAATATTGGATAGATTGGCTGGAAACAAATATTATTATTTTTTAGATGGATATACCGGTTATGACCAAATTCCAATTGCTCTAGAGGATCAAGAGAAGACAACATTTACAAGCCTATATGGAACATTTACTTTTTGTAGAATGCTTTTTTTGACTATGCAATGCACCTGCAACATTTCAAAGATGTATGATGTTAATTTTTAGCAATTTTATTAAACATGGAATAGAAGTGTTTATGGATGATTTTTTTGTATTTGGGACTTTGTTTGAATTACATTTAAATAATTTATAAAAAGTTCTCGAAGTATGTGAAAGAATCAACCTAGTACTAAAATGGGAAAAAAATGTCAATTTATGATTGCAGGAGGAATTGTACTTGGGCATAAAATTTCTGAAAATGGCATGAAAGTAGATCCTGCAAAAATTCAAGTTATTGAAAAATTACCACCTCCTACTAATGTTAGAGGGGTAAGACGCTTTCTAGGACATGTTGGTTTCTACAGGCGCTACATAAATTTTTTTTTGAAAATAACTAAGTCGTTATGCCTACTTCTAAAAAAAGAAATGAAATTTGATTTTAATGAGGAATGCATAAAAGCATTGGAATTATTGAAAGAAAAATTAATAACTGCACCTATAATAGTTCCACCTGACTAGGAAAAAATATTTGAAATAATGTGTGATGCTAGTGATTATGCTATTGGGGTTGTATAATAGTTCCACCATAATCAACCACTCTACATCTCTGTTAATATCGGCAGATTTGTATTGTCCAGAGTCTTGGTAGACCCGGGAGCATCATTATACTTAATGAGTCTATGGAGGTTGGCATATTTGGACATTGAGGATCAAAAGTGTACAACCGATAAAATGATGTTAAGAGGATTCAATCAAAAGGAAGAAAGAGCTCTTGGATCAATGACACTGTTAATGAAAGCTGGAGAATTAGTAACAACCGTAAAATTCCACATCATCGATGTTTAGACTTATTTCAATGCTCTACTTGGACGGCCATGGATTCACGAGCATAATATTGTTCCATCATCCTTACATCAATGCATCAAGTATTTCAAAGACAAGAACATTGTATTAAAGGGGATTTACAACCATTCTTAGTTCATGAAGTAGGCATTCATGAGGACGCTGCCTATTACGCACCTCCAAAGAGAACAACCTTTTCTTGTGAAGTTGTGACAAATGAAATACAAGACTAAGAAGGATCACAAAGAATGGGGCATTCAACTCTGCTTCAACAATCTACTATCGTCTCCTCACAACGAGGCGGTAGAGATTCTTTTAGCCCATATACCCGAGATCGAGGCTGGGGACGAGGAAGAACCAATTTAATTGTTGAACGGACTAGACCGACCATCAACATCGACATGGAAGAAAGTTCTGATGAAGAAAGTTATGAGGAAGAAATGATGATGATAAAGCAAAAGAAACCTCAATACGAGATCTCCTTGGAAGACATGGAAAAAGATAAATATGAGTCAATGTATGCTCAAATCAACCACTATGTGAATGTCATGACGCTTACTTCGATCTATCCTCAAAAGGTTGGGAGTCTAAAGGTCAAGGAAGTTAAGTTGATATTAAGCATGTTTTTCCAATTTTTGAAACCAATCAAGTTTTACCGTGCTTCTCCTTCTACTAGTTCTGAAAAATCATGTAAATTTAGAAGAGGGTTCTATTGAATTAATGGATGGTTACTTTTCTCCTTATATACAAAAATTGATTCAACAGGGATATGTGCCAAAATAAATGCCAAAAGAGAAGCTAAAACTTTTTAAAAAAGTGTGGAATGTTAAAAGCCGAACTCCTAATTCAAAATAGGGTCTCAGATTTGGTATTGTAGGACCAGTTGATGATTGTAAATTTTGCATGGTTGTTACTAATGTATTAGAAGAGGATTGCCTAGATGTAAGGGATGACTCTCAAGAATAGTTAATAGATGATGCTCTGCCAGAATTTGAAGAAGAGATTAAGTCAACGATTGATGAGTTAAAAGAAATCAACCTCGAGACTGAGGAGCAGCCCCGACCAACCTTTATAAGTTCCTTACTCAGCGAGGAAGAATCCATAGAGCTGATAAAGCTATTATCAGAACTTAAAGATTGCTTCACTTGGAGTTACGATTAAATGTCTGGGCTATCAGCAGAAGTTGCAGTATATAAGCTTGGGGTGGATAAAGATATGACCCAGTAAAACAAGCTCCAAGAAGAATGAGCCTCGAAATAGAGCAACAAGTCATTGTCGAAGTGAAGAAATTAATAGACGCTAACTTTGTAAGAGAAGAGCAATAACCCACATGGTTAGCCAATATCATGCAGTTAAGAAGAAAAATTGACAAATCCGTGTATGTGTCGATTTCAGGGATCTAAATAAGGCATGTCCAAAAGATGAATTTCTATTACTGATACCAAAATTAATAGTAGACATCGCTTCGACACATGAGATTTTCTCCTTCATGGATGGATCTTCAAGTTACAACCAAATAAAGATGGCTCCAAAAGATGCAGCACTTATAGCTTTCAGAACACTAAGTGGAATCTTTTGCTACACAGTGATGTCATTCGGATTAAAGAATGCTGGAGCAACATATCAGCGAGCAATGACGAAGATTTTTTATGACCTCATTCACAACCAAGTGGAGTGCTACGTCGATGATTTGGTCATTAAAAGTAAATAGATAACATACCATTTGTACGATTTGAGGATCATGTTTGAACGATTACGACAATATAATCTTAAAATGAATCCCTTAAAGTATGCCTTCGGCGTTACCTCCAGAAAATTTCTAGGATTCGTTGTTCATCATTGGGGAATTGAGATTTAACTGGATAAGATTAAAGCTATCTTGGAAGTACCGCCTCCCAAAACTTTGAAACAACTGTGTTCGTTTCAAGGAAAGTTGGCATATCTGAGCTATTTTATTTCTAATCTCTCGGGTAGGTGTCAGCCCTTCTCAGCATTAATT
This sequence comes from Phalaenopsis hybrid cultivar, assembly GCA_002079205.1. Lineage (NCBI taxonomy): Eukaryota > Viridiplantae > Streptophyta > Magnoliopsida > Asparagales > Orchidaceae > Phalaenopsis > Phalaenopsis hybrid cultivar. The sequence continues at coordinate 46,356 of JXCR01139860.1, read as the reverse complement.
AAAAAGGATGCCAAATTCATTTTGAAAGAGAAATGCCAGCGGGCCTTCGAAGACATTAAGCAATACTTAATGACACCTCCTATTTTGGCAGCCTCTATTCCTGGAAAACCATTGATACTTTATATTGCGGCCTTAGACGACTCTCGGATGCTTATTAGCCCAAGTCAATGATAAGGGTAAGGAAAATTCACTATACTACTTGAGTCGTCACCTAATACCAACAGAAGTAAAGTATCTACCTATTGAGAAGCATTGTCTAGCTTTAATTTTTGCCGCCCAAAAGCTCAGGTACTACATGCTTTCTCATAAATTTACCCTCATTTCAAAAGTTAATCCATTGCAATATTTGATGACTCGACCAACATTTTCCGGATGTCTAGCAAGATGGTCGATGGTTTTGCTGCAATTTGATATAACTTTTGTTCCCCTCCGTGCTATCAAGGGACAGATTTTAGCACATTTTCTCATTGTACACCCACTTCCAGCTGAGTCCCCACTCAATGATGAACTACCAGATGAGCAGATACTGCAAATAGAACTCTCTGATGCTATATATTGGGAGATGTATTTTGATAGAGCTTCTTCAGCCAGAAAGGATAAAGGATCAGAAATAGTTATACTAGGTAAAGCGGAGATTAGTCTGATTTTCATCATGCCTAATAAGGATATGTTGAGATTCTCCTATCACCTGACACAACCGTGTACAAATAAGGAAGCAGAATATGAAGCGTTAATCATCAGGTTGGAGTTGGCAATTTCAATGGATATAACGGATATTATCATCTATGGCGACTCTCAACTTATCATTCAATAATTTTTTGGACAATACAAGATTCTGAAGCCAAGGTTAGCAGAATACCATCAGTACAAGATGAAGCTACTCAAACAGATTCCCAACGTAACTCTAGACCAGATTCCTCGGGGAGATAATGCCCATGCTGATGCTCTAGTAAAACTCACTAAGGAATTGGCATGTCTACCAGAGCATTCCATTGATATTACAATACAAGGAAGACGGGTTTTGTTTCGAATCGACCTTGACAATCTACATAAGCTCGAAAAAGAAGAAGCAATGATGATTATCGTCGTTGACATCAATGAAGATTGGCGTAAACCATTAATATAATATTTACAAACTGAAAAGTTTCCAGAGGATAAGTTTGAAGCATACCACATAACAAAAAGAGCTATGTCGTACGCTTTGGTGGGAGATGTTCTCTACAGGAGGTCATATGATCAGATGTGGCTGCAATGTCTGAGCAGAGCAGAAGCACTAAATATTGTCAAAGAAGTACATGTCTGATTGCGTGGTGCTCACCAGTCAGGGCCAAAGATGAAGATGAAGACAAAAAAGACTCGGATATTATTGACTAGCGATGATATTCGATTGTATGGATATAGCTAGAATGTGTCACCTTTGCCAAGTGCATGGGGTAATCTTACACCAACATCCGAATGTGTTACACCCAACTGTTGTCTCGTGGCCATTTGAGTGTTGGGGCATAGACATAATAGGTCTGACAGACCCTCTATCCTCCAAGAGACACAGATTCATTCTTGCCACTACGGATTACTTCTCCAAGTGGGTAGAGGCAGTGTCCTTACGAGAGGTTACAACACAACATGTTCTGCAATTTTTTAAGACCAATATAGTCTATTGTTTTGGAGTTCCGCGCAGAGTAATTTCTGACAATGGGATAGCTGATTTTGATATTTTGTATGTGTAAGGATTTATGAAGTTGACACCACTACTTGAAGATTTTAATCCCCGGTAATGACACCAAAAACTTGATCCCAAGTAAAGTAAGATTTCAATTATTTTTGTAGGGATTCTATGCAAGTATATGTATTGTTATCAATGAATATAGGGCTTTTTTATTGAGCCCCAAATATCAATTCCACGAAGATCGATGTTAATCACGATGACTTTCAAGAGAAATTCTAGTTTAGAATAACACGCCATAGCTTGGAAGATCGATAAAAGTTTGGTTTTGATTTTATCCTACAATTATCACTACAATACTACTTCTACTTCTAAATTAAAATATTTAGTGAAAATCAGAAAGTTAGGTTTTTAATATATTAAAAGCACTCTTCCTCATGCAATGAAAGTAGTGACATGTGTAAAAGTAAAAGAAGTGGTGAGAGAGATTGTGATAAATAAGAGCAATTATATTCTTTACCCTTACAAGAGATGTTATAAAAAATATTGGTTAATCTAAAGTTTTAATAGTTCTGAAGACAAACTAGGCAGGGAAGATATTAGCTCTTACTCTAGAGTTCCCTCTTATCCCTCCACCTAGAGGCTAACATCTCACATCAAAACCTAAAACAATATACCAAATTAGGGGGCTTTAGCCTGTCACTCTAAAGTCCTCAAATTCTACACCCATTAAAGATTATTTATCTATTTATTTGCACTCAACCATATGGACTACATTCTCAATCATACAATCTCATGTGATTCTACCACAGTTGATTGAGACAATATCATCCCGGATCTTACATATTCTCACAACAGATTTTAACATGCTAGTTGAGATGAAGTTTACATGTAAATGAAGAACAAAGTAAAATCATCACAATATATTCTCACTCTACTCAATTCTATATACTACACATGCATACTAATTCATTACAAAAAGAAAGAGTAAAGAAAACTACTCACTACACATGGAGAAAAACAAGAACTTTCATTGCATGAGTCTTTGAAACCATACAAACAAAGTACTAAATTCAAATCAAAATACAATGAAAATACTTATCTCTAATGGAAATCTAACTCTCCTTTTATAGAAAAATCAATCTCCTTAGAATCCTCTCCAAGAACAAAGTAAAAAGAAAAGAAGAAATCTCTCACTCTCTCTTTCTCTCTCACCTTGACGCCCCACTTGGGGCTCACGCCCAAGCCCTTCTTCTTCTCTAAGTCTTCTTCTCATTTTATAATTAATTCTAAAGTATAATATATATTCAAGAGAGTTTTTAAAAATATTTCCAAGCCTTATTTATAGTTTCCCAAGAGTTTCTTAAGTGTCTTTTCAAAACTGTTCAGATTCAATGAATCTTCCAAATAGTGCTTGAAGTGCCTCTTCAAAACTCCTTATAACCACCCCAAATCCTTCTAATAACTCCATTTTATCAATTCCAACAAATTCCCCAAGAGATGCATGAAACACTGCTTCAAAAATCGTCCAAATCTGACATATATTGAAGAAGTTATGCTAAAAACTGTCATTGGCACCTTAGCGTCGATTCTGGGGCGCTTAAGCGCCCCCCTCTCTATTTGATGGTTCCTAAGCACCATTTTTGGCACTTAAGCGCCATGCTAAGGTACTTAAGTGTCTGGTTTCTGTGCTCATAGCTTCGGTGTGCCTCGATTCAACCTGATTTGCTCCGGTTTGCTCTATTTTGGTCCATTTATGTTCCTTTTGCTCCAATCACTCCAAATTCTTCAATTTGATGTATCTACAACCAAAAATACAAGAAAGCATGCCTTTAAAGTGCAGTATCATTATAAAATATAGCATGAAAAATAATATATTTTTAGGCGTATCAATAGCCTTCAAGAGCACGAAGATCAACAACTTTGTCAAACGACATGGGATAGATTTGAGGTACTCAAAAATTTACTATCCCAGAGCAATAGGCTTAGCTAAGGCTTTCAACAAAACACCGGTGCAGATCTTGAAAAAGGCATTTGACTAAAATAAAAAAGATTGGCATAACAGACTACTAGAGGCATTGTGGGCCTACCGGACGATGTTTAGAACTCCCATTCAATGTACATCCTATGCGCTTGTGTACGGGTCTGAGGCAGTACTACCGCTATAAGTTCAGAAACCGTCTCTCAGAGTCTCCTTTGCCAAACAAATCACAACAGAAGAAAGTGAAAAACTCAGACTTGAAGAATTGGAAAGTCTCGAAGGAAAATGACTAGAAACACAACAACACTTGGAGTTGTACCATGCAAGGATGGTGCAGGCTAATGATAAATTGGTCCGCCCGAGGACGTTTAAACTTGGTGATCTTGTCCTCATTCTCAAAAGGTCTATTCTTACCCAACACAAAATAGGTGAAAATTTTGAACCGACTTGGGAGGGACCATTTATCATAGAAGAAGTCTACTCAGAAGGATCCTACCAGCTGGTGGATTTCTAGAACGAAAGAGCTATGCTATCGGTTAATGGTCGCAACTTGAAGATATACTACCCGACATGATGCCACTTGAAATCAACATTCGCTTTTTGAAATTTTGATTGTTCTGGGGTTATTTATTTAGCCAAACATCTGGGTCCAAAACTTTGTAATAAATTAACCTCAATAAAATAAAATAAAATTTTATTTGAAATTGCTCATTTTATTTTTCTGTTTCTAATTTCTAAATCTGATTAAAATTAAATAAAATAGAATAAATAAAATTTTCAAATTATCAAAATTATTGATGATTTGTTTTTCTGTTCTTGTTCATGCTGGATGTCAGCGCATTGATATTTTTTTGTCTTCTGCAGAAGAAATGTTGGAGTGTAAACTGATCTTTTCCTTCAAAGATGGCTAAAAATCTCGCACTAGATAAGGAAAGGGTTGCTCAGGGTGACATCATAGACCTTGATTTTGACTTTAGTAAAGTTGATGTGAATTATGAAGGTCCCCTGATGGATATTGTCAGCCGACAGGAAAAAGGAGAATTACCTTCTCTACTAAAAATTGGAGCTGAAGTTGATTCCTCGTGGAAGAGGAAAAAGATGTTCACTCAACAATACCTAATGAAGGGGACCAGTCGTCTAGTCTCTGATAACTGCACCGATGAGGGATTTAATAGGTGTTGATGAGGATAGAATGCCTGATGCACCACTTCAAAGAACATAGTGTCGCAATGCCAACCGACGCAAACACAGGGCCTTTCTACGGGAGGAAAGAAGACAACAAACAGAAGCAGCCAAATTACTTACCGCTGAGGGGAGTATTTATGAACCACTTATGAAAGAGGATTAGCTGGAGCCGACCGCAGAGCCGATGCAGACAGAGATGCCCCATGAGTCCTATAGGGGTTGTCTAATGTGTAATGCAGAGCTGCCCAGAGGAGCATCTAACGAACAAACATTTGTAGAATGCTCATGATGCAATGTTCTACACTTGGATTGCTACAGTTCAGTGCAAGAATTCATAGCCCCCAGAGTAGGAGTTCACAAGGTAGCACATACAGATGTTGAGTCATATATTCCACTACCTGCAGATACAAAGCAAACACTAGTCGTTGAAGTGGTTGAGACAAGAGGCCACCTTGACAATTTGATGATATTCCTATAGCTGAGATGGAGAGAATATGTAGAGTAAAGCCAATAGAATTCAAATTCTATGAATAGATTTGGGGTGAAGTTGTCAATATATTGGAAGGCTTGACGCTATATACTGGAGTCTTCTCAGAGAGCAATGAGAGGAGGATTTTGGATTGGTATTTGATCTGCAAGCCAGAGGCTGAGCTAGTCTGCTGAGGCCAAGAACATATGCAGAATCGTGAAAGTGGATGTGGGAAAGGTAGGATAACCATTCAATTTGGTTATTGCTCCAATTTTATTAAAGACAGACAAGAGAACTCCTCTGGTATCTTAAGATACGATGAGGTGGATCTGATGCCTTATGTGATAAAGAGAATGGTTAAAAGATTAATTCGATGGAGTATACTGTTGTCAGACTGCATCCCGAACAGTTGCATCATCAATATTTATGATGAAGGGAGTTGCATTCCTCTTCATATTGACCATCATGATTTTGTTAGACCCTTTTGCATAGTGTCTTTTGTCAGTAAAAGCAATATACTCTTTGGAAAAGAGATTGATATCGTTGGTCCCGCGAAATTCAGAGGGTTCGTTGAAATTCTGCTGCCACTGGGATTAGTGCTGGTCTTAGTTGGAAATGGTGCTGATTTAGCTAAATATTGCATCCCGGGAGTGCGACATCCCTGAGTTTCCATAACCTTCAAAAGAATGCGAGATGATAAGATAGCACGAGGATTCTGTCTAGATCCTAAGCTGGAAGAGTTGTAGCCATATGAGTTATGAGAGGGTTGCACCTCTAAGTACACGCGAAGGGAATTCTTATCTTGTAGTGTAGCTTAGTAGGTCAGCTCGATCAGGAGCTCACCATGCCGAAGATGATCAGCAGGATACCTTTTTGTGACAAGTTTGGCACAGCAGACATGATATATGTACCAGATATGTTCAGTGCATGATATGTATTCAGTATTTGATGATTTAGATATGTTCAACATGCTGTATTTTGATGCTTCAGCATGTACTCAGTTTATAGCTCATTTTTGGAGCAGATTAATGGAATTTCTTTCAAGCTTCAGCTTATTTGTCAAATTGCCCTCCCTTGTGCGGTTGATGAGAAGTCATACGGACAAAGAGCGATACAATGAAAGCTTGATATTAAAACTTCAAAATCTTTTTGAAAATTAACCAAAACTAAAATATTTTGAAAAGAAATATTTTGATAATTAAATATGATAAAAAAACAAGAAAAGAAAATGATAATTTTTTTTAGTTTGCTTATCTCGAGTTTGAGATTACTTACTATTTGCTTGTGTAGCACGATTATCCTAGTCTGCACCAGTTTTCTTCACATCCTTACGGAATTTCACAGTCTGCATAAAATCTCACGAAATCTCACAAAATTTCACAAGTTTTCCTCAGAAATGTCCATCTTCACATGCCACATATCTATAAGGTCAAAACCACAAATTCTCTGCGATATGTTCATATCGTTCCCGGGTCCGTACTGAGATTTTGATTCACTCTGCTACCTCTTGTGTTGGATCTGAGTCCTCGAGCATTCCTTCCCATTGTAATGATATATTCATGATCATCTTTTGAGTTGGATCTGAGTCCTTGAGCATTCCTCCCCAACATAGTGATATGTTTCCATATAATATCAACCTTCGAGGAAGAGGATACAGACATCCGCTTCCAAATTGCTTAGCAATAATATCAACCTTTGGGGAAGAGGATATAGACATCTGCTTCCACATTTCTTTACAATAATATCAACCTTCAGGAAAGAGGATACAGACATTTTCTACCACATTGCTTTGTAATAATATTAACCTTCAGGGAAGAGGATACAGACATCTGCTTCCACATTGCTTTGCAATAATATCAACCTTCAAGAAAGACGATACAGACATCCGCTTCCACATTGCTTTGCAATAATATCAACCTTCGGGGAAGAGGATACAGACATCCGCTTCCACATTACTTTGCAATAATATCAACCTTCGGGGAAGAGGATACAGACATCTGCTTCTACATTGCTTTGCAATAACGCTTCCACATTGCTTTGCAATAATATCAACCTTCGAGGAAGAGGATACAGACATCTGCTTCCACATTGCTTTGCAATAATATCAACCTTCGGGAAAGAGTATACAAACATCCACTTCCACATTGCTTAACAATAATATCAACCTTCGGGAAGAGGATATAGACATCCGCTTCCACATGCTTAGCAATAATATCAACCTTTTAAAGGAAGAGGATACAGACATCTGATTTTGCATTGCTCTGCAATGGTTAAACTTTAGAGGAAAAGGATACAGACATCTGATTATGCATTGCTTTGCAAAGGTCCAAATATCAAACTTTATAGGGTTAAGGGGATAAGCCCTTTGATTAATTCAAGGAATCCCACTCCCATTCTTCCAGATTGGTTTAAGACAACCTTAAATGGAGTAAGGCATCAGATTCTTTATCCAGAATTGATGCCCTGATTCTTACTTTCCAATATACCTGGAACCTAACAATTTGAAATCCACCTCTTAATCCCTAGCGAGAGTTCTGAACCCTCAATTTCGCTCAAATATTTCACTTTCTAATTCTCCATCGGCAACAACTATCACTCAAATATTCTCTTTGTCCTAGGTCTGTTGACTTAGAAATATGTAATGGTTTTATGAACCTCATCGGTCAACGCCAATACGCGTGGTGTGCTTGCCCAGCACACCACATCTATTGGGGGTCCATTTGTTGACCTTATTTTTGGTTGAGGTCTAGTTTTTCCTCTTTAGTAGTCTAAGGTCTAGCCATAGGACTTTATTATTGACTATTTCTATAGGACTAGAAAAGAAACCCTCATCATTAGAAATTTCAAACTCTTCTTTGCTCAACTTGGAGTTCCACATATTGGTCCTAACCTCCAGCACTTAGTTGGTGGGGTTAGTATGGGGGAACCCAAGTGGAGTCCCCCGTAGAATGGTTAAACCTTAGGACTAACCCTTGGTGATCTAGTTTTGGTGGTGCTAACTTGCACACACAACACTCTCTCACATACCCTAAACCCTATGACCCCTTAGGTTGGTCCCTTGGCTCCTTTTGAAAAGCTCATGTGGATGACCCTATACCCCTTGTCTTTGGCTAAGAGAGTTAGAACCAGCACATTGAGCATCCAAAATGAGTCCTCATATGGTTCATATTGGTTTAGTATGGCTTCATGGCTTATTGGCCCATTTTGACCCAAAAGCACTAAATTACCAAAATACCCCTGCAACCCTAATTTTTCCAAGGTTACCTAAAATACCCAAATTTGCCCAAAAAATCATCTTAAGCTCCTCACCATTACCTAAATTGACCAAAATTACCAAATTTCCAAAATTCCCCCAAAAATTGCCAAAATTGCTAAAATTACCAAAATGACCCTCATGACCTAAAAATTTCAAAAAATCCAAAATCATCCCAAATCTTCCCAATTTCAATTTTTTATCATCAATTTGACCTAATTTGACCAAATTAGTCCAATTTGACCAAAAGGCCCAATTTGTCGTTAAAGGCCCATATGTCCCCAAATTAGCCTCAATCTTTGCTCAATTGACCCCATTCTTGTCTAATTTCAATTCCAAATAAAAATTCAGCATCCTTATCTTAAACAAAATTTAAGCCCAATTTGATCCAATTGCAAGCCCAATTTCATTCAAATCAAAAAGACCCAACTTTGACTATATGCCCAAATCCACTAATTTAGTCTATCAATTCAACTCAAAATCATTTGAAACTTTGTCAAATCCTTCATGAAATTCTCCTGCACCAAACTCAACATTAAATTAGCCCAAACTCAATTTCCATTTTAAAAGCCCAAGCCCACCACATTTAATCTCAAAAGCTCAAATCCAAAGCCCACATGACAATTCTTTCTCTTCATCATTCATTTGATTAAAATCATTCTTAAAGTCATAAATTCAAAATAAAATCATTCCAAATCAAGCATCAAGCCAAACTTCACGAAAAATACCAAATAAATCCAAAATCCCTTCTCATGAAAATTAGCCAAGCCACATGCAAGCCATGAAGCCACTCCCAAGCCATAGAAAAGTCATGAGAGCCTTGCCACATCATCAAACTATTAATGGAAAGAGGCCAAGCCACTTTCAAGCCTCCTTAAAAAGGTTTTAACCCCTCCCATGAATCACTCTAACCTCATATTTAACCAAATCACTTGGATATGGACCTTACTAATGATTAATATGAACCATCTGATTTTCCTCAGCAGCCAAGCCAGCCTTGGTGGGTGAACTCAACCCAAATCCATGATTTGACCAAAATTGACACAAAATAGCCCTTCACACATCCTATTTTAATTCAACACCTTTACACATGGCCAACCCCAATTGACTTCACCAAACCTAAGCCCTTACCTCCCTCAGTGGGATGGTGCCTCTCCCTGGCTGGTCGACCACCTTTGCTACCGGAAAAGCCATGGTTAAGTGTTTCCCCATGGCTAAAACTCAAAATTAAACCCATCCAAGCTCCCTCATCCCAATTTGATTTTTTCACATTGTTGGCATCCACATAAGCAACTTAGAACACCCACCAATTGCCCCTGGTGGCCTCTCCTTCCCTCTCTATTTAAACCCACCCTCCATGGCCAAAAGAAGAGAGCTTGAAATTCCTTAGGAAGACTCTATCAAATTTTTTACATACCTTCCTTAAGACCTCTTGAGTTCAACCCAACCATCTCTAGCCACTCAAATTCACTGCTCGAGCTCAATTTTGGAGCTCAATCCCTAGGTCGACACCTCCAAATACTCCACCAAATTCAAATTAATTACACCCACACAATCTCTACAGTGAGAGAGGAAGATCCTCCACAAAAGCCTCATCACCAGAGCATCCTAAGGTGGACTTTAATCGGAGCCCCAAATTGAATTTGGTCAAAATCATATCTAGGCTATTCACCACTGCTCGAGACTCAATTCCTAGGCTCTTGGGACCTCCACGAAGCTTTCACAAGCATCCAATCAAGGCTTACCCTCTTGGACCAAGGAATTGAAACTTAACCCTGAACTGAGATTCATTTGATTCTCCATGAGTATAGAGTTGATTTAAGGGTTGATTAACCATATGGATATGTTCTCCTAGTTAAGACGAGTCTATAGGAATAAACCTTACTTTATTTGGTTGAGAATCGAGCGAGATATTAGGTCTAGAAGATGGACTGTTTGTCGGCTCGACTCGTTGGGGACGATGACCACGCGCCTTCTGATCGAGCGTGTATCTCTTGGACGGTCCTGATCGTGCCAAACAAAGTTGTGGTTTGAAAAGGGGGAGCTGACGCGAACGGCAGCGCCCAATCTCGCGGCGTCACGCGTCTCTTCGATGCACACAAGGCTGAGTAGGATAAGTAGATAAATAGGTTTTTATTTGAATTATTTAAATAGCCAGAACTTCAAAAATCCATAACTTTGTGTAAAAAATCACAAAAATAAAATAAAAATACTTCGTTGCTCAGTGAAGAGAGGAAAACAATGTGGAAAAATTTTCATGTCCATTTGATGCATATTTTATATTTAATTAATTAAATGGTATTTTCCTTATTTTGATTCTCCATTAGCATAGACATTTCACCATGGCATGGGACCATGAGACTTTTGATGTCTCTGTTGTTAGGCATCTCCCCTGATTTTTCCAAGGTCAGGGGGCATCTCTAACTAGAGATATCCAATTTTCAAGTTAATAGTCCCTAATTTGGTATAAAAATTATAATAATTAAAATACTCATCAAAAAAATATAAAACTTATTTTGATAGGTTCACTGCGGTCAAAGGAGCCTAGGAAAAATATAAATTTGGTTTAACTCATTTAAAATAATCCTAATTGTCTCCAACTCTAAAAATGAAGAGAAAATTAATTTGGAGTAATTAAATGCCAATGACATTAAAATCTTTCTCCACTGTAACTTAATGTTAGAGGAACTCCCTATAAAAATTTCAAGTCAATTGGAGTTAATTTGATCACTAAAATGAATTTTTAAGATAAAATGAAATTTTTGATATTAAAATAATCATAATAATTAAAATACAATTCAAAAAATCACTAAATTGATTTTGTGAGTTGCTTATGACCAGAAAAACCTAACAAAAATAAAATTAGAATTTAAATAAACACTTCATTTTTAAGCTACTTTTGAGTATTTAAATGAATAAAAGTAATTAAAAATCATAAAATCACAAAATTTTAAAAACACACTAAAATATCACATTTGGTTTCCTAATCACCTAGAACCAATTAAAATAATTTTCCTGATTTTCTAAGTCAAGATATTAATTTTAAAAGGCTTAAAATGAGTTTTTTTCTAATTTTTCACTAAATTAATTCTAATAATTAGAATATAAATTACAAAAGTACAAAAATTTGTTTCTATGGGTTCCTTGGACTTACTGAGATTTAATAAAAATATAAAACTTAATTTTCCGTTTAAATATTATTTTATATTTAATTAATACTCAAAACAAACAAATAATTTTAATAATTAAATTAAATTTATAAAAATCATGAAAATTGGTCCAAGTGGTCCGCTAATTTAGGTGAACCTCTAATAATTTTCTTAAGGATAAAATTTTTATTTTGATTGAGTTATTAAATTTTCCTTGAAAATCCCTTTTTTTGCATTAAAAATAATTGTAAAACTCAATAAATTTAGAAAAATCATATTTTCTCATCTGATATTTTAATTAACACATGAGTGAGGTAACATAAAATTTCCAAGTCATTTGAGTCTAATTTAATGATTTATGGGGTGTTAAGGCCTTAAAAGCAAAAGATTAATTTTGGAATTTAAGGCTTAATTAATATTTAAGCTTAACCAAAGGACGAAATGGGAAAAAAATGATTTTAATTGATAGATTTTGATGATTGGAGTATATAAGGGGTAAGTCATAGAAACCAATTCCATTTTGGTCTTATAAAGGATAAATTTGCAATTTCTTAAAAATTAATGAAATTTGGAAGAGTATTTAAATAAGGAGATACTAAGGTAAGGGGTTTTATTTTGGAAGATCATAACTCATTAATTTTAAGCCCCAATTAATGGTTTTAAAATGATTTATAATTCATTATAAGGATTAAGAATATAAATATTGAAAACTTTTTTTCTTAAAATTACAAATCTACCCATTAAATCTTAAGGGCTTAGTAGTGAATTAGGCTTAATCAAAATTTTGTTTAATGAAGTTTAGAAAATAACTTATATGTAATTTAAAACCTTTCAAAACACTACAAGCCGATTCCTTAAAAATCAAATTAATTAAATTCCTTAATTGAGTTGGGTCGCCCCCAAGGGTCTTTATTCATATAATTAATAAGTGAGATATCAAGTGATATTTACTCCACTTAAGGGATAATTAAGACATCAAATGCATTAAGCATAATGTTATTAATTAGATGAACTATATAGCAAATATGATAAAACCATAATGAACTCAAGATAACTCCGAGGACCATGAAATGTCTAAAGTATCACCCAAAACTTCTTCATGATCCTTTGGAAATCTTGAAGGCTTATCATAATTTTTCTAATGGAATCATCTTTAAAATTTAAATACATCAAGATACGACATAGGATTTGGTAGGCACATTTTAAGTCATTACTTCCTACTTTTTCTATAAAGTGTGCTTTAATTCCTACAAAATTATATATGTATGTGCTTTGCAAGCACTGAATTTTCAGGTGGAGGAACGAGAAGACTCATCAGATATGCTTTTATAATTTACAGTACATTCTTTTCTTATACTTTCTACACTGTATTTTTATGCTTACAAATTTATATGCTAAATAACAATGTCACCCTGCATGAAAACTAAAACCTTTAGGATAGCCACAAAACTGAAACCAAAACAAAACTAAAATCAACCAAGATAAAATTCACTGCCACAACATTCAAATTATAAGACAACTCAAAATTTAATCACAAACATCACGAAACAACAATTGCAACTAAATTAAGACGTCTCTATCGGATGATTAGGAATCTCTCAGAGGAGGTAACCTACGGTTGCTAACGAGAATTCCCACGGCCTAAATGAAAATATGAAACTCATTAAATTGAGTTTAGTAAATTCATTTGGACTAAGTGAATCCAATAGAAAATAGTGGAACCAGAACGAGGGAACCGTAGGATTCTAACCGGTGTCGTTGTAATCAACTTTAATATGCCACATAATATTTAAATGACCATAACCATAAGGACATCTGGTTTGACATCATAACTTGACACATTAGAAAACTTAAACTTGCTACGACGAGGAGCTTAGAGTAGCATCGTGGGCAGCACGACCATCTTCAACAGCAAAACATTTCTTCACCAGCTAAACCATTCCTTAGAATTAAATAACAAATCCATAAGAATTCAAGGTTGTTTGCTTATGCAACATAAATCCTCAATTTATCATTAGGCATTTGTATAGCTCTGCTATACAATTTATTTCCCTAACATGCTTTAGGAGTCCGAGGTCGCCATCTTTTACGACCTAAACCGTCACATCTTCCACACTATTTGTGTGATCGTTCCACACGAATATAAGCCCTAATTAATAAAATTGGCAGAATGAAACATTCAATAATTCTAATCTCCAAAATTGAAGCAAAGCTATAAGATAGCTTGGGAAGTCACCAAGGTCCTCCTTCGAATCTATGACATCCCTAAGTTATTCTTCCTTTGGATTCTACAATAAAATGTTCCAAACTTGAGCTATTCCCCTTCCACACTTTTTTGTCCGATGTCGTTGAAAAATCCTAATCCTTTGACCTATTTGAAGATAATATTCCTTGATTTTTATCGAGAGTTTTCTTAGGTGACTTCGGTTATCTAAGATGTAATTAACTATAGAGGTTTGCCCTTATAGGAAGCATTTCTGAACCCATCTTAATATAAACCCTATTTAGTTCTTCATATTAAATAGTGGAAATTATCAGCTCATAAATAAAATGGTTTTTTCTCAGACTAAACAGATGTCATATGTTTCTTAGTTCATTTGATCGAGTTCATCCTCGAGTCTTGTGTTTACCTTTCGGGATAAATACATGACTTGAGGTGTAGTGCTCTTTCATTTAAACTATGAAATATATGAAATCAGTTTGATTTCATAATATATATATATATAACTGATTTCATAATATATATATATATATATATATATATATAT
>JXCR01139860.1:14632-29661 GCA_002079205.1 Phalaenopsis hybrid cultivar | reverse complement strand
CCCCCCCCCCCTCCCACATAATAATTGAACTGGACTTTTCATCTAAACCTTTAAACCTTAGACGTTAAGATTGTTACTTCGACGAGGAACTTAGAGCTAGTGTCGTGGGCAGCACGACAAGGATGTACAGAAGAACAACTTCTAAAGAGAAAACAAATTTACAATAACATGAGGATCTAAAACAGCACGAGGATCTACAACAGCACATCTTTTCTTAGAATTAAACAACAAGCTATAAGACTTCGAGGTTGTCCGCCTAGTGCGACTTAAATCCTCAACTCTATCTTTAGGTCGTTGCACAATCATATTGTGCAATATAAGCCCTAACTCATTTTAGGATTCTGATGTTTAATTCCTCATATCTTCCAGGTTATTTGTGCGACTGTCTTACACAAATGTAAGCCCTATATAATAATAATTGGCAGGATGAAACATTTAATATCTTCTCACCAAAATTGAAGCCAAATCATTGGATAACTTGGGAAGTCATCAAAGTTCTCTTCAAGATTTTTGGCATCCCCTAGTTCTTCCTTCTCTGGATTCCAACATAAAATGTTCCAAGTTTGAGTCTTTCCCATTTCACACATCTTTGTCTGATCTTTGAAAAATCCTACTTTTTGAAATTCTTGAAGGCATGATTTTATGATCTATATCGAGAGTTTCTTATGTGACTTCAGTCATTTAAGATATAATTAATTATAAGGGCTTGCCCTTATGGAAAATTTTATGAACTCGATTTCATATAAACCTCATCTGATCTTTCATATTAGATAGGGGCATTATTCGGCATATAAAAAATGATTTGCAGACCAAATGGATGTCATAAATTCCTTAGTTTATTTAATCGAGTTTCACGAGTAAGTAGTGTATCTATCATTCGGGGTGCGTACATCGCTTGCGGTGGTGTGCTTGATCATTTAACATATTGACTATATGGGATCGGTTCGGTTTCGTATTTTCAAAAAATTAAAATATTACTTTTCCAAAATTAAAATTCTATTTTTAAAAATCCAAATTTATATTATATTAAATTTAAAGACACACACGCGCACACTTTTCCCCACCGACAATTATTTTTTATAATTAAAAAATTCAAATAAATTAAAAATTCATATTACTTCAAAATCACCTAAATTTTTATTGGATATTGAGAATATTATTCTACTTCCTTATATCTTTTCATTAATTTTGAAGTTCATTTTTTTTCTATATTTTTTTTTGGAATACAAAGTAATATTAAATAATTCTAATTAA
Source organism: Phalaenopsis hybrid cultivar (assembly GCA_002079205.1). Classification (NCBI taxonomy): domain Eukaryota; kingdom Viridiplantae; phylum Streptophyta; class Magnoliopsida; order Asparagales; family Orchidaceae; genus Phalaenopsis; species Phalaenopsis hybrid cultivar. Next base: position 28,407 of record JXCR01139860.1, on the reverse strand, counting down.
TTATTAGTAAATCAAAATAATTTAATAAATTTAATGTTGGAAATTTTTCCTTAAGTCATATCTAACTTTTAGAAATTCTTGCATAAATTTTTGAGGATATTTAAATTCAAACTAAAATAAAAATTGGAATTATAAAATAAAATCAACAAACCTTTAAATAACAAAAAATAAAAATATTCATTTAACCCACTTTTGTGTATTCCTAAGCAATATGGAACAACATTTTTTTCTTTTTGAACAATTTGTAACTGAACCAAAGTGAAGATGAAGTTGAGTCTAAACCTAAACTAGACAAGGATAACCTTGAACTTGAATCAAAATGAAACATAGGTGAACCAAAGACATGGATGAGCAAGGAGGAACATTTAAAAATAAATCATTATAGGTGGAACTCTTTGATATCTGATGAACTAGAGAAGAGAAGCTGACGACCTCACAAACGAGTTTAGCAGTTTTGTAAGTTTGGATTAAGTTGGGTAAGGGTTTATGCTAGCAATGCATTTTTCACCTATTTTTGTGTATAGTAAAATTCACCTACATCAAACAATAGTTATGATTTTGCTATTTTAGTTTGCTTGCTTTAATTAATTGACTTTTTTATTGTGTTATATATATATATATATATATATATANTATATATATATATATAAAGGTTTATAGTAAAGGTTTTTTTGGTGGTTAATACTTGGCCTAGATCTTATGTGGTGGTCGCTTATAAAATAATTTTTTTTTACCCTAAGTTAACGAATTAAATATAAATTAATTTAAAATCAAAATAATTGATCTAAAATCTTTTAAAAAATCAATAAAACTAAATATAAACCCATAGTAATAAATGAAAAAAAAATCAGTAAAACTAAATATAAACCATAGTAATAAATGAGTCATATGCACTTACATATTTCATCTTCTCGTTTCTTCAAGCACCAACTCCACTATATATAAAGGGCATCTGACAAGTAAGGATAATTGTTTTTCTCAAGTAATACTTCCTAAATTGTAATTGACCTTGATTCTAAATAATTGTATTCTTAAATGCATAGTGACATATCTATCAAGCTTAAAATTAAATTAATTCTAAATAAAAATTAATAAAAATAATACAATAGGTAGAATCATGGCACATCATTCATATGCCATGCTACTTGAATCTAATAGTCATGTTATAAGTCATATTTTTTTCTTCAAATAAATAATAACATGACTTATATTTCAATTCATTTGCTCGGACCTCATGATTTTGAGATAGTTAGATGAGTTTAGCTGGCAGTTCTTTCTAGGCCAGTAGAATCAGATTTATTTAATATCAAGATAAAATATAATTATAAGTTCATTGTAATCTCTTAGACTAGGTTCAAGATCTTTTTTTGATAACTAATCTCACAATAATTTTAGAATCTTAGATTGATCTTCTTGTTATATCATAAGTGCTCATCTCTCATATTTTTTACGTGATCTTGTTCGTTAGAATATATGTAATAGTTAGATTTTTTACGTGATCTTGTTCGTTAGAATAACTCCAAAATTGAATAAATAAGTCTCTGAAATCAAAATTGTAAAGCCTAATTATATGAAAATAATGCTAGTTAGATTCGCAGTATCCAAGCCTACTCTTTCTTTTCTCATTTGGCATTTAAAAAGAACTATTAGAATTTAAACTTTTTGTTTTTCTCTTTAAAAGGTAATCTTGAAAATTTAATTGTTACAATTCATTAAGACTTGAGCTAATATTTTAATTGAGCGTTTTCTTAAGAGATTTCCTCTAATAAGATATAACTAACTATGGGGGCTCACCATTACAGAGAACTTGTAATTCAAGTTAACATAAACCTTATTTAATTGATGGTTATGTTAGAGAAAAATCTCTAGTTCACATAAACATATAATTTTTAAAATATTTTTTTAGTAAATGAATCCATTCTAGAACTTTATTTTTATATTTTTGGACAATAAATTATTTTTAATGCCACATTTGGTCATTTAAATAAAATTCTTTAAATTTTGTGATGTTGCTAATAAAATAACAATAGTTTGTTATGTTATTTANATATATATATATATATGACTCACAAAAAAGAGAATTAGGTAAATATAATGAACATGCAAAAGACTATATAAACACACAACACATTCACAATCAACATAAATTGATTTAGCTTGAGCATAATCTAGTAAATCATTTTATCATAAATCTTCAAATTTTAAGCTTAATTACAGAAAGGAGATGACTAAAAAATGAAATAACTTTGCAAAGAAAAAATAAAATAAAGAAATGAAAAGTAATTTAGATTTGGAATGCTAACTGCGAGTTACTAAATATTATCACACATATTGATTTTTTTATATATAAAATCAATTTTACCTAAGGATTAATTACTTTATATGACTAAAAAAAGAAATATTTGATTATTACCATCCAACAGTCTATTTCCGTTTCAGAAAATTCAAAGCCCAGGGTCAGGTCATGATATATATAATGATAAGACTGAGCTTTTAGTTATTTTTTTATATTTAAGAAGCATAAGCATGATCCATTTTTTTAAAGCAAGTAACGATTGAATAATTTTGATAGCAATCAAGATGCACCAAGCCAGATTAGCATGAAACTACATCCATTGTCCTCGTGCTCGGCCAGGTTAAATTGGGGAGCAAGCCCTAATACATTTTGTTTCCATTTATAATGTTTCTGCCAATGTGAATGTTTAGGCATGCCTGACAAAATAATGATCTTGTACAAATATGCTAGTTTTGGCATACATTCTACACTTCCAGCTGAAAACAAATGAGAAAGCAACTAATTTACTATTATCATTATATGATGCTAACCAGAATAAGTTAAACACCTTCACAACATGCTTATGAAAGAAACAACTTCTTTGGAAGATTTACATACAAACCACTCAACTCCTATTGTATTTACATATCTAACACCTTAACTTCAGTTTTGACATAACTTCTTAAGAATATCCTTATTAAAGTAAGAGATGAGAAAATTTGAAGAATGTGATAAAATTTTAATTAATCCTTAGGTAAAATATGAAAAGAGGAACTTATTTTTTTTTTTGTGCCATTTACGTCATTTGATTTCAAATGCTTTAGAATTTTAAAATATGATATAAATAAGAATAATAATAATAAATTCAAAATATTTAGATAATTTAATCAATGCTTTAGAATTAATGTACATGGAATATTTAGATAATTTAATTAATGATAATATAATAACCAATTAACTCAGAGAAATCTTTCAAGTTTTTTTTTTTTTTTTTGTATTTTAGCTTTTGAAGAAAAAATAATATTAATTATCTTAATAATTAAATTTAGGAAGTAACAAAATCCACTGCCTATTGGATATAAAATGATAACTTAAGTTGGTGCGTTTAATAATTGCATTCTATTATAATGGAATAATTTGTGAAATAATAATAATATATTAACTAATAACTTGTGGTTTTTGAGAATTCATATTACATTTCAATTTTTTAGAGAGAAAATATAACTTTTATTGCTTTTAATAATTTTTAAAATAAAAATCTAGATTTAATTCCAACAATTTAATTTGAAACAGGTGACTGAGGTTATCTGTAAAGGATCTAAACCATCTAGTATGATATTTGGCTAATCAATGAATAATAGCTAAGTAAATCATCTATTAAAATTAAAAATTAAATTAAATTAAATTTTATTGTATGACTGATTGAAAGTATTAAAACAAATTAAATGACATAAAGGCTAGTATTTTGATATGAGAAGAAATACAAGCAGGATTTATATTAATATTAATATTATAGATGTAAGGAAAGTGCTAGATATTAAATATCAAACCCTTGCATACATGAAAAGGTTTTTGGAAGGTTTTTAGAGTCAATGGAAGTGAGTTGAGGGTTGATGGTGAGAATTTATGTACGTGGAAAGGGGTAAAAAAGTTTTGAAAATGATGGGAAATGGCCTAAGGGTGTATAAGATAGCTAGGTGAGTTGAATAAGATTTATTTTAAAAGAAGGGAAAGGGTTGGAGATGAGCTTAGGATGAAAATTAAGAAGAGGAACATGGAATGTATTCAATCTCATTGAAGGTTATTTTAGCCACAAAACAATGAAAGGTAAACATAAATTAATTCTTCATTGTAGCCAAAGTGCTTCAAATAACCCTTTCTTATATCTGAGACTTTGAAAAAATCAAACTCCTTATAGGAAAGGGTTGGTAACTTCAAAATAATGTATGGTTATATGTATTTGGAGATCATGTATGTTATATAGTTGATTTGATCCTTAACATGTTGGAAGTGGAGTGATGTGTCATCTTGGGATATGGAGAATGCCTAGTAATCGTCAATGAATACCTCTATCAAGTGAGAAGGTGGTTTACTTAGTCAACAAGGTAGCTTCCACAAATTAAGTAATCATTTCCTTCCTTGTGGCCTTCCACTCCATGTTATAAAATTCTCTTAATGCCTTCTTGCTTGTCTTGAGTAAATAAACATTCCATGTGATCAATATTATGGTATGTAAACTCTAACAACTTTATAAATTTTATATAATTTGCAAATACTAAGAAAATGTAAAAGCCAAGAAGACCATTACATATACAAATAATAGTTTTGAGATACCAACAAATGAATTTAAATGAAAAATACCATATCTAATAAAATATTATATAACTTGACCATTGAATATTTGAATCCATTGTCATCAACCTTATGAGTGTTTTATGATTTAAGAAAATAAACTCGCTAGATCCATAAGAGAAATTATCGAATCAGTTGAAGTTTTTACAAACTTGTAAAGAACATATGTTCTTCGCTATTATCATCTAATGCCTCATCTACTATTATGAACTACACTCCATATAGTTTAGATTAAATGTTCAACTGCATTTAATTATTTTGTTCGTCTACAAAGTTACTATTCAATATTTTATTGTATTATATTTTCTTAGAAAAATGATATATCTTCCATATAAAAAATAAGACTTTTATGGTTATCAAGTGGCAATCTACAAAAATATGCATTTGGTTTAAATAAGTCACATGCCCATGAGGTATTTCCTTCAGCCTTAATATGTATCATCACATAATTAGCTTCCTTATAATAAATAATATATTTATTTTTACATTTAGATGAATACGTTTGTTCCATTTTTATTTATTTTCCTACATTCTTATGTAAGCCAATAAAAGTAGTTTGATCGGATGACTCAACATGACAAATTTAGAAACACATGTTATTTCATCAAAGATGTGAAACACATCATCATACTTTCTTCATCGAAGCCCGAGATCACAAGAGCCCAACGTAACATCGATGGAACAAGTTTTGGTGATGACAGAGAATGATAGGATTGAGACACTAGCTCTGGACATGGGACAAGCATGAAAAAAAACATATCAGGATATTAGGGTCGATAACCTTACACCAACGCCACCACCTTACGAAAAGGTTTATGTTACCCCCACTTCAGATCTAGGTAAGCCGACTGTGGTTGACCTTGGGAGTATTCAGCCACAGAGGCGGGACATGTAGTTTAATTCAATAGTGCTTCGAGATAATTGGACCATTATGAATGTTTGCTCGTAAATACGGAAAGATCCTCAAGTGTTTTAGGGCAGCGGTGCAGTCATCAGTGAGATCCAGGATCTCGTAGATCCCACATAAAGGTCTCAACACCAAAAAGTACAATAGCTCCATCACCAACAATAAATAGACAAAAGCTTTGACGAATGAGATCGAAGCCCCCAACCTCAGGAGACTAACACAGGGCTCTCAGACGTGGACAAATATATTTGGCAGTAAGGCTTGGCAGGTCGCCAAATATATCGAGTAGGATGGACGCTCCCATTCTCATTCTGCAGCTTCTTTTTTTCTCCTATTCTGATTCTTCTATTCTTGGTTACTGCCAACTCCTTCCTTTTTTNGAAGCCCCCAACCTCAGGAGACTGACACAGGGCTCTCAGACGTGGACAACAGGCAAATAAGGGGCTCTTAGATGTGAGACCCCAAGGAGAGCTGAACCATGCAATTCAGTAAAGTTTTATTCGGCAGTAAGGCTTGGTCAGTTGCCAAATATATCGAGTAGGATTGGATGCTCTCATTCTCATTCTGCCGCTCCTTTTTTTCTCCTATTCTGATTCTTTTATTCTTGGTAACTGCCAGCTCCTTCCTTTTCCAGTTGTTATCCAAGGGAGGAACTTTACCTTCCTATTTTATTTATTATCTATTATTAATGTGTGTTTGTTGAATTAGGGTGAGATTGTGTGAATTTTATTTTAAATATTTTTTAGGACAACTACTAGTGTCCTCTTTTCCCTTTCCAAATTATGGTGCTCCAATTATATCTCATTCCGAGGTACTGATTATCTTTGACGCTTCCCTCCTCTGCTTCCTCACTTCTACTGCCTCCTACGTACTTATTGCAAGCCGCCAAAGATAGCAATCCTCATCAGCCCCAAAACCTTCTTTGTTGCCGCCTATAATCTGCTCCGTGTCTATTCCAACCACCAACCGCTAAATTCCAATCGACCACTGTCCTCCCTCAGCCTGTAACCAACCTTCCCCTCCCTTCACCCGTACTTACACAATCTTTCCATCCAGCCCTTTCCTTTTTTCCCATCGCTTACTCCACTCAAATAGCCAAAGATCTACCATCACTTGCTAGTCCCCTCCCCAATTGTAATGTAACCCTTCAAACATCAAAGGTAGCCGCAAGCCTCTCTGCCAATCCCTCCACATGTTGTCAAGACGGGATTTGCCCCCTCCGCCTTTGCGCTATGGTATCTTAATTGTAACTATTTCACATTTCAGCAATAAAATTTACATTTCTATTTCAGTTTGAGTTAACTCAAATATAAATTACTAATTTCAAAAAAGAAACAATCAGACTAATCCATCCACCATAATGCTTTAGATTTAAAAAAATCAACTGTCCAATATAAAACGAAACAATAAAAGGCTTTTTAGAAATATTGCATGTTTAACCAACCTGATCGTCAAAATCAGGCAAGGATTGATAACAAATTACAGTCGAACAATACTCCAATGAAAGCAAAAAGAGGCATTCATAAACATAAAAAAACAATTACCAAACGTATTTATCAAATATCTATAATAACTAATCGAATTCAAACTATCCAACAATAACGAATAATATGAAAACCTTCCTTCACAAAAGCTCTTAGCACATGGAAATTTTTTAGGTTCTATACAAATAAGAATAAAATAGCAGTCAGGGGAAGAGACACTTAGTAGATGCAGATATTGAAAACCAGAGCAGTAGCATGGAACAAGGAAAAGAGACGCATCTTTCTTCACAGCTGTTGGCTATCTGCACTTAGAAATCAAACAACTTGGTAGGTGTCGGTGAGTAGTTGTATCCTCTGAGCATACTTAGGGGTAGCACCGCCTCTTAGTGGCATCACATTCGCAACCTACAGCAAATTTACATCGTCATGTCAGAATATTGTGTATGTTGCATAATAATATAGGCAAAATAATCTGAAATGAATTGTCCCACCATTTAAAAATCAAATTAAATGACCACTTCTCTTTTTGTAAAAGATGACGATCATATAAATATCTTGGAACATTTACATACATACGGCTCAATTCCTATGTATTTAAATATCTAATATCACAAAAAAAAAAGTCAAATACCTAAACATCAATTTTTACATACATACCACGTTATATATGCATAAAAAAGGTGTATTTAACTTTTTCGAAGTTAAAATGATGGTATTTTTTATGTGATATGAAAGATCTGGGTGGTAAAAATGTAAAAAGCAAAATTTAGGTGTTAGATATGCAAATACATGAATTGGGTGGTATAGGTAAATGCTCCAAATATTTTTTACGAGACTTTTGAGGTTAAAAGTCATCTACAAGCAACTATCCACTGAGAGTCAAACAGCTTTTAAAGATTTCAATTGTCGCCATTTTTTTTCTTCAAAAAAGGGTGGAAATGTCATTTCCCTCTCTTTCCTATAAGATTTACTTGGCTTCATCTTTGAGCTGCTGAAGTAGTCAAGACAAGCAGGAAACTAGAAGCTCAGAGGATTGGTTCAAGGTAACAAACCTTTACATCACTAAATGTCTTAGCCGCAGTAAATATGATGTTGATAGGAAAGAAAGCAGAGGGGTCAGCCGGAGGCACAACGAACTCCATCGATCCACTATTAAGGATGGAAAAAAGATATTGAGAAAGCAAAGGTAAATTTTTATGGAACCGGATTAGATAACTCATACCTTCGATTAGTGTTGTCAATAAGAAGAATCGACCACTCCAATGTAGATGACCTAGCATCATGCCTGCGTAAAAAAAAAAAAAATTAAATGTTGAGAGAATAACTAGAAATTATTTAGTAATGGAACAACCATAGAACTGATAGTAAGAAGAATGAGAAGCAACGAAAAAAGTAACTTTGCTGGCAAGCAAAAGCATCAACTAATTCAACTCTCTCCATACAGATCATCATGGATTAATATCTCCCTACATCAGGCTAGTTCAGTAATCACCAACTATGCAATAAATTACAATATGCTAAAAAGAAATATCCAATACCTCCATTCACCATCTATCTGCAAGACATTTGGTGGCTCCCGAGCTGCAGGAAGAGGAATAGAGATCACAACATTTTGCAAGTCAAACATTTCTGTGGCTTCGTACTCAATGTTAACAGAAGTCTCTCTACCGGAAACAGAAGGCCAGCAATTGACTGCATGATAAATGTAAATTAAGTCAATTAATTTAATGATAAGCTTTCATATTTTTGAGTTCTCCAAATAAGTTCACCGGTCAATGGCAATGAAGACTCCTTCATGCCCTGGATTCTCCACTTCATCAGGCCAACATCATTTTGACCAGTGGGGAAAGGACGATTTGGATCCTTCAAGCCAATAATATGATGGTTGTTGAATAATTCCTTGTTGATGTTTGGGTGGGTTTTAAAGCTAAGACCAGCTATGTCTTGGTTCTCGATCTGCAAATAAGTTTGCAGATCGTCAAATCTATACCTTAAAAACAAAATCATATTTTAAGCTGTAATTTAACAGGCAGGAGTAACCAATTAGAAGAATTTCAATGGCATGCTTCTACAGAAATTAAACAAAGAAAAAAAAAGAAAAGAGAAAGAAAATGGCAACTCTCTTGAGAACTACTAAACCAGCTAGAGAAGACAAACCCCACTGTCAGTACTTTCTCAATCAACACTAAAGCAAATGTAAAAACTTTGTTCAGTTCAACCAGATATAGTCGAAATTTCATTATTTCACCATTTCAATCTTTTCATTCAAATTTCATCAAGTTATAAAATATTACACAAATGAAATTCGATATTTAAATAGCTTACATGTTGATACCATGAATAAACTCCTACGTAGCAAACAATTTAAGATTTATCCAGTATCAAAAATGAAGATTAACATATTAAAATTAGGCGAGAGCTTCACAATTTAATATCACATTGAAGCCAGTTATAAGCAAAAAGCACAAAAATGTAATAATCTAAAATAATCTATCTACCAAACTCTAAAAAACATTCTGATAAGGCTTTTTGGATCACCAGCTCTTCAACCAATACCTCTCCTTCATGAACACTCTAACATTCAATGCAACTCAACAATTCTAATGAAAATCTTAAATAAAAATTTAAAAAAACAGGTACACAGAACGGCAATTTACAAGTAAAAATGAGAAAGAGTAACCTGAAATTGGATAAGGCCATCTTCCTGATTAAGAATCTGCAAGGAGAGTGTGCCTTGAATGTCAAAATTGCTGACACCGCCGTCTCTCTTCGTTATAATATTAAGCCTTTCTTCAATGGTCAATGTGATAGGATCTGTTGGCGGAAGGGATGGTTTGACTTGACCAACAGTAGGTGGCACATCATCAAGAATCATTTCCCCTTCAGCTTTTAGGGACTGCATGAGTTGACTTGTACGCTGGGTCTTTCCTAGTTGCATACCAAGGCCTTTAGAGATAGTAGCAGTAGGTGCTGCAGAGCGACCTGAAAGCACAGATCAATTTTCAGAATTCAAATGGATTCTAGGTCCATCAACAATACAGAATAAGTACCTCGTCTATGTTGGAATTTAACGAAATCACTAAATATTATAGTAACGAAATGAAATATAGCTACACAAATCTGCAATGTCAATTAACTATAAACAGCTGAAGGTTTTTATTAGTAAGAAAAATCATTTTCATTCAACTTACCTAACAATACAAATGCAACTTGACTATCCAATGAGCCATCTTCCACCTTCGCAAATTTCATTCAAAATAGTCATAAAGAAATACTCTACCGCGCATCAATTGAAATAGGACCAAAATGCTCCAGTCACAAAAATTATGATGTAAAATAAAATAATTATGATGGGTGAGTTGTGGTGCAAGTTGTGAGGACAAAAGAAATTATAAAAAATAAAATAAAAAAAAAACATTCACACAACTTTCGTAGTCCACAAGACCCCCAAACAATATAACAGAACTAATCAATTCACACATTGATGACTCTTCAACTATTTAATCCTGTACAATTTGGATTACTACTGCAAGAGAGGTCTCTAGAATAAACCTAAATCCATCCAACATAAATGCAAAGGGAACTGGCTGGGTTGAACATGAATTATATCTTACATATCATCAATCCATTCCAAGATGAAATAGAGAATATAAAACTGGCTTTGAAAGCTCAAATTATGATAAAAAGGAAGAAATAATCCAGGTAGTCTTTACTACTTGACTGCATCCTTTATTTGCAATGTAGGAAAATTGAAACATAAAAACTCCTTTGTGGATAGTTTTTTTCCTTCAGCTTCTACAATTTTTTTTTTTCTCCGAAGGATCTGAAAAACACCTGGCAAACCACCAGATCTCTCATCCAGGAGCAGCTAGCCATGGTTAATGTAACCACTACAAAGAATAGCCCAGTGAAGAGCAAGCCCTACAAAGACGCATAAATCCTGCTGTAGCGATGTCCACGAGTTGAATTAACCTTGAGGCTGTCTTGGATGGAACGGAGCATCCTTGTAAAAATGTAGCTTGACAATTGAGCAGCAGTGTATGTGGGCACCAGTGGAGAACACTCCTCTGATTTCTTTTAATGACATGCAATGATTCAAACCACATCTCCATGTTTTAATAGACTTAACAGGGAAATATTATGGAAAAAATAAGGTTGCATAATGGTAACTCGTAAGAAAAAACAATCTGGCCAATAATGTACATTATAAATAATGAATTGAGTATGGTATGGCAAATTAGCCTAATTCTATTACAATATTCAAGAATTAACTTAAAAATTTGTTGAAACATCCATGCTATTTGAGCAAATCATAAGTTGACAACATAATCTCAAATGAAAACAACAACAACAACAAAAAGCCTTTATCCCACTAGTAGGGCCGGCTAAATGAATCTTTTTTCTCCATTGTGTCCTATTAGTATTAGATTTTCATTTAATTCTAATAAATGAAGGTCATTTTTTATACAACATGCCCAATTCTTTTTAGATCTACCTCTACCTTTCTAAACACAAGTCAAATCTAAAACATCTACTCTCCTAACAAGTTCATTAATTGATTGACATTTAATCTGACCAAACCATTTAAGGCAACTCTCTCTAATCTTGTATGTCACTGTAGCTACCCCAACCCTTCCACAGATATATTTATTTCGCATTTTGTCTTTGAGTGTAAAACCCCTCATCCATCCGAGCATTCTCATCTCAACAACACCTAATTTTATGCTTCTCTTTTACAGGCTAACATTCTACTACATAAAGTATTACAGGTTTCACTTTCATTTTCAAAATTTTCCTTGAAGTCTAGGTATTACTTTTCCATCACACAATGGACCTGAAGTACTCCTCCACTCAACCATCTAACTTGAATTCAACTAATAATGACCCAAGATATTTAAAATGTTCACTCCTTTTAATGACCGGTTCACTCATTATCACAAAACCGCCGCTAGATCTATTATTACTTAAGTTACATTCTATGTATTTAATTTTAGATATGCTCAAAAGAAAGCCTTTAGATGCTAAAGTTGATCTCCATAAGTCAATATATTCCTAAACTCCCTCGACTTATGTATAAGAATGATATTATTAGTGAAAAACATACACCAAGGCACATCCTTCTGTAAATGTCAAGTAGAAATACCCATAACTAAAGCAAAGAATATAAGCTTAAAGTTGATCGTTAATATAATCCAACTGAAATTGGAGAATACATGGTAAATCCTCCTCATATTCAAACACAAGTAATGACACTAGTATACATATCTTTAATGAATTGAATATAAACAATATCAACACATTCTTTCCTAAATCACTGCAAAGTATTTCTCTTGGAACTCATCAAAAATAAGCAAAATTTAATATAACTCTATCTTCTTTATTAGTCGCTTCAAATTAATAGTCAGCATTAATACATTTAAAATCATCTAGTACTCTACCAACATGTCAATTTAAATCACCTCCAATAAAAATATTTTTTTCAATAGGTATCATTAATATAAATTCTTTTAGATCATTCTAAATTTTTTCTTTTGAAAATATATCCAAACCTAGTTGAAGAGTATAAGCATTTATAATATTAAAAATTTTAGTATCAACAACAATCCTTAGAACTATAATTATATCTGCAATTATACTGATTTTTATAATTTAATCTTTAAAAACTCTTATTTATCGTTACACCTACATCATTTCTAATATGACTCCGACTTGAATATCAAAGTTTAAAATCTAAACAATCACACCACCTTAATTTTTCTCCAACCCATTTAATTTTTTGAATGAATAAGATATTTATCTTCCTTGAATCACAATATCTACTAATTAATAATTTATCGGTGAGAATACTTATATGCCAAATTCTTATCCTAATATTAAATTTATAGACTAACTTATTTTCCCGCATTCATCCATAATCTGAGAATTCTTGTTTATTTAACACCACTCGAGCGTCGGTGCAACGGCCCTTGCACACTTGTCACTATAATCAGGCTATATAGTGCATCGCTTCTGGGAGACGCCCTAGCATTGACTTGATCTAAAAGATTCATGTCATAGTTTTCAATAATTTTTTACGATGGTTATCAACTACTTAATGCAACCCTCCATTTTTCGCATCTGGGACTTGAATCCCAGCAAAGGCAACATTCTAATCTTAAATGAATGCAAACAAAAAATATTAACTATGTTTTATTTTTCTTCAATGGATGTCAAACATATGTAGACCAATAGTACAACCCAATTTTCAAGACGGTCAATATTTTCATTCAATTAATATTAATCAACAATTGCAAAGATGTGTTTTAGCAAAGCATTTTGAGCTTTCAAGCCTAATAAACATTGAGGAACAACGAAATTGTACTCCACAAATATCATTCTTGGAAGCCAACAAGCCTTCGGAGTAAAGGTGGACTCGTGAGGTTAGCAAGTTGAGCTCAGATTATGATTATGGGATAGATTCAAATTTGAATCAGTGCTTTCTTATATATTCCTAGTTTTAAGAATTTGAATTAGCCTTTCCTTCCATTTATGAGGTAGTTGCCTAAATTCTAAGACATTGTTTGCTTTTTGAATTTAAAAGGAGTTTCTTCTCCTTTAAATTAGGAAGTTGGAACTTTTAAATCTCACCTGTGATTTTTTTTTATTTTTTTTGTTGGTAATTTGATCCTTGACTTTAGGGATCATTATTCTTAATATCAAAGCAACTTTTTTATGAGCAAAAAGATAGCTAAGATTAAACCCAAAACTACTACTGAGA